>JANTPZ010092367.1:15882-60636 GCA_025593235.1 Vachellia pachyceras
AGAGTAGTAAAAAGAGAGTATGAAAGAGAAAACCTAGGTTTCAAACCTAGGTTTTGAAACCTAGGTTTCAAAACCTTGATGCCAAACTAACCCTAAATTCAAGATTTTATCATTCCAAACTGAGGTTTTTTTTTTTGTTTTGCCACAGCTCGCGCACTGATTATCTCCTCTACAGAGAGTTCAATTTCACAACCTTACATTTAAGAAGATCTAAAAGTGGACTCTATATATATCTTGCAAGAAAACCGACTTCTTCTACATGCGTTTTTGTCTGCCAACCAGGTAATCATGTTAATGAGATTTGATAAATGAAATTATACATAGTGAATTTCTTTGCAAGGGAATTCATACGAATATAAAATGTAAAATATATCCTATTATTTATAAATTAAATTGTGAATGTACATGACTTCTTTTTTTTAAAAAGGAAAAAGAAATTCTACCATGTTACCACAACATTCCTAGCTAGGGAACTTCACTTGATGGGGATAGAGGCGTAGGGTTTACCTAATTCTGGACTGGCTTTCCATTTATGGCGAGGAAACAAAATTTTATTGATGAATTAATAAGGGTGTGAGTATTTGAATTATCTTATTTTAAGTGATTTAAGCAATCTAAAGTAAGTACGCGAGAGGGTTATTATGTTCATTTGTGTGAAAGTATTTTTTAAACGATTTTAGCTGTTTTTCAAAATTTCAAGGCTTTCCATTAGTATTGATGATGCCCCAAAAAACCAAATCACTTGGACCCTACAAAAGGTGTGAACATTCATGCTTTTAGGGATTGTTTGCCATAAACTTAGATTTGATTTCAAAACCTAGATTTCGTCTAAGTATAAAAATTTTTTTGAAAAACTATTTTGGTTACAAAACCTCAGTTTGAAACTTAGATTTTCTATTTACTAATTTTTCTTCTTTTTTCTACATTTTCATCTTTTCTACTTTTTTCCTCCTTCTCTTTATCATCTTTCTTGCTTTTTTTCCTTCTTTGATTCTTTCTCTTTTCTCTTTCTTACTTTCTCTTTCTTCCTTTCCTCTTTCCTACTTTTTCTTTCTTCCTTTCCTCTTTCCTACTTTTCATTCTTTCTCTTTCCTCTTTCCTACCCATTTTTTTGCCTCGGAATCCGTAAAAGCTAATAGCTTCCCAAATATAAATCACTTTTCAAAATTTAGATTTTCCTTCGAAATCTGTAAAAGCTATTTTTCAAAACCTAGATTTTGCCTCAAAATCTGTAAAAGCTATTTTCAAAATAGTTTCCAAACAAGCCCTTATTTATATTGCTTTTTCAAGAAGAGATGCAGGAAAAAAAATCAAACTTTGGCAAAAAAAAAAAAAAGGAGTTGAATGGATGAGGTAGCTAGAAAAAGAGGAGAAAATCACAGGATTAAGATGCAAGGTTGGGTGGGAGGATGATAATAATATAATTAATAAAAGAGAGCAGCAAAAGAGATGATGACATGTTCAAAATTTGGAACTTTATTTCTAGAAACATGAACAAATAGGCCAAACCCTCTTGCTGCTTTCTTTTATTCTTCACTAAGAAAAAGGTTAAATTGGGTTTAGATGTTTATTTATTAAAGACATCACCCACTTTATGGTTTACATCACCTTCAACTATTACTTTATAACTAAAATTTACACCGTTGGATTCAAACAGAGGGGAAATAAACCAAACAAACCATTTACAAACTAATGAAAGTTAAATATTAATTTAATAATAAGAGGATGACAATTTTAGACCCCAGAATACTAATAAGATGACAGTTGGGTTCCAGAAACTTTTTTAAAGAATAACTGTAATAATTGATTTAAACTGTTACAAATGGAAGGATCTAAGTTGTAAATAGAAACACTTCAATTTTTTTCGCATGAAAAAAAGGACTGCAAAACCTCAGACCTTAGACAAACAATAATCACACAGTATATAATACGTTTACCCTCACCTAAGGATATTAATTTATCTGCTGGCTTATCAGAGTATATAATAAGTATAGGAATTGTATACTGGAAAAACTATGTATACGAATTATGTCAACCCTAGAAATTGTTAAATTTTCAGAAGAATCTCCTATTTTAATGTGATAAAAATGAAATGGTTATATGCTCATTAGGGACACCAAATTTCTTGTGCCTGCTTGGCATTAACATTATAAAAACAAGTTCTTCTTTAATATATTTATCTTATAAACTGTAAATCATATTTAAAAAGTATTTTTTTACTGTTAACTCAAATATGCACTTGGTACTAATCTATTTTGTTGGGAATTTTAGGGACCTTGAGAACAAGCCAGAAACTCTGCCACCGTTTCCATTCCCACCTTCACAAACGATATAACTGTTTTTTTCCCTCCTGTTAAAGCATATATCTTTTTATGTTTTTGTTCAAAATAAAAGCACCTATTCCAACCGAACTTTAAACATTTATTCGTTATTTTGTGAATCCTAACCACTTAACTGTAATCAAACCTTCTTCTTCTTCTTCTTCTTCTTCTTCTTCTTCTTCTTCTTCTTCTTCACCTAGCATATCAACCCAAAAGCCAAAGTCTATTTCTCCGTGGGAGACCCACGCGTATTTCCCTGTAGTTTACGAAATCACCCTATCTATCTCACCATGCAGGCGCCAGCACATACATCATTCTCAGCAATATGATCATCATCATCTTAACAAAGGCATATCTTTGAAGCCAAAGTGATCTGAGAGCCACCCTTTACGACCCTTTCTCTCCTTTTGCCCTAAATCAAAATCCCAAATCCGAGCTAACTCCACCACACTATCTTAAAGTTTCAGAGAATGATCTCATTTTTCTCTCACCCACTTTGATTACAATAAAGAGTAAAGTGAGCTGGTGTAATTAACCCCACACAAGATAAACCAGAATAAGGCAAAAGGCAGACAAATCAAAAGCATAATATATAATCAGGTAACTTTTAACAGAAATGCAAGCTTACTTTGTACTTAATTGCATTTCAAAATGGACGCAGATTTCTACCAAGTCCATTCACATTGCTGAAAAGTCCTATGAATTCTTGCCGGTAAGGCAACGGCTGTTTTCTCTTACTTTCGTCGTCTTCTTTCGCCGGAGCCATGGCTCTGCTGGGTTGGCATGCGTTCTCCGATGAGACGTTGGCATCAATGTCGCCCGAGCTGGGCTTGGATGTCTTGTGAGCCACTTTGTTGCTCATTGTGAAGATCACAAGCGGTACCTTCCCATCGCTGTGGCTTCTCGGAAGTAGGTCACGGAATTTCCACCTCTTCGACGAAGACCCCGTCGAACTGCTCTTCTTGCATGGCCTTTTCCACGACGCTGAGGACGATTTAGGATCCCAAACGCAATAGTTCCCCGGAGCCACACCGTCAAGGTCAATGTCCTCTGCTTCAGAGGTCGAAGACGAGCACGACCCTGTTTCTCGCTCCTCAAACATAAGCTTCCTGAGCGGAGGTCGGCGGCGACGAACCGCTTCCGTTTCATTGGTGTTCTGAGTCAGAGAAGCAGAAGACACGCCGTTAAGCAAAGAACGGTCGAAGATGGGGTACATGGGCCTGATCTGACCATTGTAAAATATATCATCGGCGGATACCGGCGAGGAGCGCGGGTCCCCGCAAACAAGAGCGAACTCGAAATCGTCATCATCCTGCTCGTGAGCATCGCCGTCTGCAAGCTTCTGATGGACGTCGGGGCGGTTACCGTCGGCGTCAGGGGGCCATGAATCATAGAGAGAATCGTCCGAAAGGGGAGAATGGTCGGAGCGAAATTCCTGGATGACACGGGCGGCAATCTCAGCAAGGGTCTCGGAGGAATAGCTATTGAAACTGGGAGAAGGGGAAACGTGAGAAGACTGCGACTGCATCATGTGGAGGTTGATGATCATACAGCTTCGATTCTGCCTCCACACGAGAGAGAGAAAATGGATTCAATAACTACATATGAAGGAGATGATATATATAGAGAGAGAGGATTTGAGTGGTTGGTTGAATTTATTTTAATAAGTTAAATAATAATAAATGGAAATTAAATATGGATCTCGAGGGAGGTCCGTTTGGGTGAGCTCAGATTTATATTCATAAAAAATGTGTTTTTGCCCTTTTGGTAGCACATGCTATCTTGATTTCGGCCCAAAAAAAATAGTTATGTTATCTTGTTATTGATTTTTTTCCCTCCTCCGTCAGACCTCACATCTATAATGGGTTCATTTAGGAACGCGGTACATAAGTGATTTAACGTAAGTAGAGGTAAATATGTGGAGGAAATTATCTTGTTTTATGAAAAAACATTGTTGAACGGAGTTTTTTGATTTTTTTTAAATGGAATGTCAAACAAGTCCAATACAAATCATGTGTTGAATACTTAACTTCAAATTAAAACTTAATTAGAAGGTGTTTGGGGATAAGATAATTTCTTTTCAAGAAGTTTTTACTCAGCATTACTCAGCAAGATTACCTTAGAAATATTAAAAACGTAACAACCCCGTCTCACCTCGTTAATGAAGTTAATTTTAATTGTTGACTTTGAATTAACCAAACGTTAAAATTAACTTTTTTAATAGTGTAGGATAAAATTACTAAAGTGATATTGCATAAGAAAAACTTAGGCTAAACTCTCTTGAACAAAATTTTTTTAAGATAAAAAGGCCTATTTTAGGTGTATTTAGAAAAATTTATAAACACCTAAATTATTTATAAGTATTTTTTTAAATAAGATAATCTCCTTTATATATTTATTTTTTTAATTAGTAAAGATAATTCTTTACCATTTTCTTAAAAGATATTTACCAGTAGAGTGGAGCGAGATGGGAAATTGTGGCGGCAAAGGTTGATGGGAAGAGGGGAATGACGTGGAAGGCAGAGAGAGAGAGACAATGATTGAAAAGAGCATATGTGGGCCTCAGCCTAGTGACTAGTGGCTACCCCTCCAGAGGCGGTGATCCAATTTACACAAATACCCCTCAATCCACGGCGCTCCCCGTGATGCGTGACGTGACCCACTGATCCCCCGCCAACAGAGTCGGGCCACCCAATTCTCCTCTGCCCCTCCCATCTCATTTCCGTGGTTTTTTTTGGAAATTTATTTATTTCCTTTTTTAAAAAAATACATGTACAATGGTAGAGATTAATTAAAGGAAAATGATAAATAAATAACAAAATATCCCAAATATTTGCCTTAAATACAAAATGGTCACAAACATTTACAAAATTATAAAATGGTCCCAAAGCTACTGAGGTTGTAAATGAAGGGCTGCTGAGGTTGTTAAAGGTTATTTGTTATTAACAACGTCAGCAACCTTCATTTACAACCTGAGCAGCCTTCATTTACAACCTCAGCAGCTTTGGGAGTAATCACCATAAGGTCCCAGAAATAGCTGCTGAGGTTGTAAATGAAGGCTGGTGAGGTTGTAAATGAAGGGCTGCTGAGATTGTTTAACAACCTCAACAGCCCTTCATTTACAACCTGATCAGCCTACATTTACAAGCTCAGCAGCCTTCATTTACAACCTTAACATCTTTGGGACTATTTTGTAATTTTGTAAATCTTTGGGATCATTTTGTATTTAGTGCAGATGTTTGGGATCATTTTGTAATTAAGTATCTTACTTGAAACCTGAGAGTCATTCTCCCATTAATTAATTAATTAATTAATACTGAGAGAAAGGCGTGGGGAGGCTCGTGCTTAATGCATTTTATAAAGTAGCAGACTTCAAGTCTTCTCTTAAAAGCGATATCAAATCATTAGCCCCTCAAATACTCCTAATCATCATCCATCGCCACAATAATATCACTCACCAACTCATAACAATGACTTCTCATACTCAAGTAATCTTAATAATCATATCCAATCATACTCTTATTTTACCAGTGAGAATACCAAACACAACTAGAGGCAATTTTGGTATACTCATATCATCCTATTTACGCGATAGAGGAAATGAATTTTACGGTGTTATTTATAAGTTACATCGTTAAATTTTTAATATGAATATATAATTTTACATTTTCATTATTGTTATGCATTGTTGACCTGATTCATGAGGTGTAATGTATATTAAATGGTGATAGAATTGAAAAGTTGTTTACTTTCAAGGTGAAACTAATGAAGTTTAAGATTTTTTTTTGTAATAGAATCAGAGCATTGTATAAATAACAAGTGTGTTGTTATTTCAGAGGATGATTAATTGCGGATTAAGACAGTACAACCCTCTAATTAAAACAAGCTGGGGTGTGTTCGAGGTGGATTGCACTCTTGGGCTTCTTGTGATGTCAACCACCAAACATAGCCATTTGACAGCCTGCCTTGCCCTTTCCTCAATGGATAACGTGTATGTTTGGGAAGTGGTTCCCAATCAAATTGCATGTAAATCAAGATAAACCACCAACATAACCATTTGTCAACCTACCTTACCCTTTTCTTAATGCATAACATCGCCACACCTCTCTCTCCCTCTCTCAAAATAGCATTTAACAAATCATCAAGGGCTTATGGAGTATGTGATTGGGAGATGGTCATATACCTGGTTGGTTCAGCGTTTGCAAGGTCCAAACGTACGTGCAACAAAGTTTTTTCGAAAAATGAGATCATCCCCATCACATATTTATTCCGGTTTACATACAAGTACTTCCTTACCACGTTCCCAAACGAACCCTATATCATGTTCAGTTAACCAAACTTAGTATTTGAGTTAATTGTCTTCTTTAAGTTCCTGCTCATCATACATACACGCATGCATAGAGATGAAGCTTGGCCGACCTCCCAGCACTGCGTGGCACCAAACAATAACCTCATAAGTAGCCTCAACGCCAAGAAATATCAAACAAAAAACAAACACATGCCACACACACACGTGTTCCTCAGGTTGGAAAAAGGAAAGAAAAGAACTGCCCGACTTAATTTTTTTTCCTCGGGGCTTCAAACTAATACCAGTCATCATATTAGTCTGAAGGAGAGAATTGAATCAAAGGGAATGAAAATCAATAAGGTGAAGAGTCATGTCGATATTATTTTGGGGGTGGCTTGGCCTTCAATTTCGTCGGATCAGATTGGCCGACACATTACGTGTTCTGGCCTTCTTCTACCTATCTATCAATCAATCTATCTACTATCTACTATCTACTCATGGTCATAGTTGTTACCCACACAGTCCATTTGCCACATCATAACCTTTTCCAACTGTTCAATATGGTTGGATCATTGGAAAGGACTTGCCACTGTCTACGCGTCCCAATATGATTCACTTGACTTGATATTCTGGGACCAATCCAATGGTCAAAATTTTGCAACATGTCACGAGAGTGATTTCACAAGGTCTCCTGATGATCATGCAAACATCCAATCATTAGTCGCACTGCAGATGGAAAATTGATATGTGCCATTAACGTGGCACGCAGGAAACTTGGTGAACAATGGGCTGAGTCTGTGGCCTTGGCTAAACATGAAGTCTTGTCAGCAGAAGACTCCATCTCAACATGAAAGAAAATTAAGACATGAAACTAGTGCAAACGTTGACACCCAACAATCGTTTTTAGTGGATCCTCATTCAAAAAAAAGTATCATGATATATTTGACAAAAGGGGGTAAACTTTACATTTCAGAGAAGAAACCTCAGTGAAAGCCATTCAACCCGAGGATGTCCAAAAGAGAAAGCTATTACTTGATTATACTATCCTGTGCCTACAGTTCGACATGTCAAATTTTCGAAAGTAACGCAGTTTCCTCAACTAAACTGTACAGTGAAGATTGGCTAACAAGTCAGTAACCAGTGAGCTGATGTTTTCCGTTGTGTCTTCTCTCGCTGCAAGTGATTCCAAGTCAGTGAGCATCGATCATGTCAAATCCAGTGTGATAACTTGTTCCGTTTTTTATGACCAGCTGTTCTACTCTACCTCACTTGCTTAACCTTAGCTGAACGCTTGCACGCTTTCTGAAGCACAGATACATATTCACCCTGTTAGATTCGATAACTAATGCATGGGCAAAAAACGAGGGCTGAAACAGCAAAATTACTGCTGCTACAAATATAAAATTCCTAACCACAACGAAGTGGGGAAAACGATAATTAATTGGACCCTTAAAAAATTTTCTCCTAAAAAATATTCATAAACCATCTGCAAGTATAACATAACACTTGCACAGCAATCCCCAAAAATGAAGATTCGACAACTAAATTCAAAAGCATACTGCTAAAATCTGAGGTACTTCAATTCAATTTAACATGAAATGGGTTGCTAGATGTAGAGCACTTGCACTAGGCATATAAAATCTATAATTAAAGCCAATAAGGGTGATGTTTGTCACTCTGTAGACAGATAAATGGGCCAGAATCACATGGAGATATCAATAGTACCTTGCCATAAAAGATTTGATGACTGTAAGCAACAGTTCGTCTCCTGTTATTTGTCTTAATTTCTGGACTAGTTCTTTCCGTGAAATCTTCCTTTCCTGAAAAACGGAGGAAGCTCCGTTAGAAGCCCATATCAAGTACTCAAGTGTCAATAATAGCTTGTGCAAAGAGTAGGGTTAAGAAGTTAAACCCGAGAAGAAAGTCGAAGCACTTACTTTGTGATCTTTGTGGATCTTGGAGATCAAGACAACACTAGATGGAGGCAAAAACTCAGCGAGTTCAGAAATTAGACTTGAAAATGGGATCCAAGGGGAAGATGGTTTTCTTAAAGTCTCTTCGGACTTCACCAGCCCTGAAAAATTTTAGAACATCCAACACGTAAGTTTTACAGGTTTCCGAATACCATAAAAACACATCAACTCCATCACATACTGCTCAAAATGATTTGTCCATACCCTTCATGCTAGGAACTTTGAAACTTATAACATATTCCGGAAAAATATGAGTGTTCATCCGCGTACACCAAATGATATACTTCTTGGGAGCTGAAAGGCTGTCCACCGCTGAGTCATATTCTTCATAACTCGGATGGCTTTGATCAGAACCAGGATGCACAAGTTCCTGCCTCCCCAAAATAACGCGACATAGTAACAAGTGCCTTAGACGGTCTTTGTCATCAACGGAGCTTTTCAAACTACGGAACAGCAAGAAAGACATTTCATTAACTCATGAATTAAGACTTGAAAAATGCAAACACTAGTTCTTTTGGCAACCAAGGCGGGTGTCCTTCTGCTTAAAATACAATAGAGCCTGTCTAAAAATCCGTTTAAAAAATAATTTTTACAAAATTTGAGATAAAATCTAGGTTTTAGACAACAAATTTTAGGAAAATAGCTTTACTTAAATTTTAAAAGGTGATTGTGTTTAAGAAGTTATTAGCTCTTACGGAGTTTGAGATAAAAAGTAGGTAGAAAAGAGAAAACAGGAAGAACAAAAAAGAAAGGGAATATCTATTACAATAAAGGGTGATTTAAAAAAATAACTATTTTAAAATCTAATTTTTAAAAAAATATGCATATTCGGGTAGAACCTAGACTTTTTCATAGAAGCTAGTTTTGGGAGATGATCTCAAACGAGCCTTAAAATGTTGTGTTTCATAATGAAGAAATTTTGTATACCTTTCCATAGGAGAATCATCTGAAGAGAGGGATAATCCGCAACCAAAATGTCCATTACTCTGAGCTTTACCGCCATTACAAAAACCGCGCGAAATAATCTCTCGTATCTCTTCCTTGCCAGAAGTCCCATACCACGCATACTTCACATTGGCATTACCACGACGATTCTCCTCAGCCCGCATATAAACCTGAAATGATTGAAATCGAGCTTGCGCCATAACGCTTGAACAAGCATTTCTATGAATTGCAACGACCTCCGTGTTGGCCCCAAGCGTCCCCAAACCCAGAATGAACCTTCTTTGAATGACATCGTGAACCCTATCTCCTTGAGCAAGTCTAAGAAAACCTTCACCGAACAACTGCTGCTGCACATGATAGCCTCCAGAAACAGCACTTTCGCAATCTGAAACCGCTGATCCTTCGTCGCACGCCGTCTCCCAGACCGAATTCTCGACCTTCGTAACATCCGATTCATTGTGACGGATTTCTCGCAACATGTTGTCGAAACACATGACGATACAACAAAACCCCGCGTAAACTGTAAGAGAAGCAAAGAAGGCTATAACGAAACAACCAAGAGCAGAAGGCCAAGTTAGGCGTATCTACAGAATTAAGGTGGCCGGGACGTAAAACGAAACCGATCAAGATCAAATAAATGGATAGGGGACGTGTTTGGAAGATAAAACTACCATAAAAAGAAAGAAGGAATCAAGGTGTAATATGCATGTGGGTAAAACCGATAGAATTAGAAGGAGAAAACTTGGGGAGAAAGAAAACAAGGGCTCACGCAGAAGGAACTAGTGGATAGCTAGAAACAGAGGTACGAATGTGATGTGGAGCGGTTTTCTTGGAGAAGAAGAGAGATCAGTCAAGAGGAATGATAAGGGTAAGGTTGATTTTTAAAAACAACGTAATGGGAAGGCGCTTTCTTGTTTTGCGATGGGCCGTGGCCGGCTGTTTTGGAAGGCTGATCTGTACTGAATTAGGGTCGGTGTGAAATTACGGTTGCGGGTTCGACGTAATCAGATAAATTACGTGGTCAACCATCCCTTGACGTCGGTGATGACGGTTATTGAGGGAGGATAAAGGTGTAAATATACATCTGGAAACGGTCTTCCATCTCTATTTCGTTGACAAAATTTTAATGGGCATGCAACATGCATGATGGGTCCTTACAAACCGGAGCTATAAATCTATGGACATTCTGGGAAAGGAATAGTAGTCGGTTTTTTTTTCTTTTTTTAATTTCTATGTTCATGTAATTATTTTTTTCACTTATTTCCATACTTGAAATTTTTTTTTAATACATGTATCTTTAAAATCCAACATATTGAAATACTAGTTTGAAATTTAATAATGCAACAAAAAGTATTGAGTTATCCACTGAGTATAATTAATTGGACAGTTCTTATGTTAAATTGTTTATATTCGTTACTTTGATATAATATTTTTTTTCATTTGGCTTGAAACTGAAATAATAATATTTTTATTCAGATTCAGAACATATGACCATGCTGACCGTTTCCAAATGCCAAATGCACGTTTAACAGTGCTTTTCTGTAAAACGAGACAATCTCCTTCACTAATTGACCGTTTCCAAATGCCAAATGCACGTTTAACAGTGCTTTTCTGTAAAACGAGACAATCTCCTTCACTAATTTACCTTGATTTACGTAAAAGTTCTTCTCTACCGCGTTTCCAAACGGGCACTATATATGACCGAGGAACTTAACACAGTTAAAAAATATAAATTTTACCTTAATTAAAATAACATAATTGAGGGTAATAAAAATAAAGCATTCAATAAGGCCATAAGTATTCTATAATGGAAAAATATCTATGGCATTAAATTCATAGGAATGCTAAGGGCACGTTTGGTATGACTGAATTGAAGGCATGGAAATGGAATTGGAATTGAATTCCATGCAAAAGGATTGTTTGGTATGACTGAATTGAATTCCATGTGGAATTCAATTCAATCAAAAATAGCTGAAATGAATTCCACGTTATCATGGGTGGAATTGATAAAATTCCATGGAATTCCAGAACTGACGTCCCATTTTTTCAGATGCAGACGAGGTCGAAGAAGGACAACGCAAACGAGGACGAGGATGAAGACGGCACCAGTGAGCAATTCCAATCTCCGGCGACGGCTTCATCTTCGACCATTCCATATACCTCCAGCGACGGCTTTGTCGTCGACCAAGATAGCTTTGTCTTCGACCACGACGAAGACGAAGACGGCGACTGACGGAGATGAAGACGGCAATGACCTTCAGCGATGAAGACGAAGACGGCGACCTGCTTGAGTTTCTTTTGTTTTTTGTTTACCTACTGTTAATTCTAGGAGATTTCCGGTTGTGGAGAAGCGGTGGCGATCTGCTTGGAAGAGCGAAATTTGCAATGGAGCGGCCCAACAACTCCAAGCTCATTGCTGACTGAGGATGGTTAGTCGCTGTGTGCTCCTCGGATGAGCAGGGTGGTCAATGCCGGGATATCAGGTTTGCAATGAGGATTGAGGGAGCAATTTCAATGCTAAGGGCATTTTGGTTCTTTTATGTCAAAATCTTCATTCATTTTCAAGACATACCAAACGTACTTTTAAACTCCAAATCCATTTCCATATCCACATCCATTTCCATATTCATTTCCATGAAAATTAATTCTGCGTACCAAACAGGCCCTAAGTCAATGCAAAGCATTGAATTCAAACCTGTCATAATCAACAATCTCTCATTTTGTTTTGTTCCTCTATTTATCTTCCACTTTGGAATAAAATACCAGTTGCCCTGAAATTAGGTTTTAACTTTTAATTCATAAAATCTAGCAGCAAAGGTCATTTTTACGGCGCCATTACTATGCAGGTAAGAGCATAAACGAGCCCACCATCACTTAATAGGCCTGTTTAGTAAAACATGCTGTTTAAGAAGCTTTAACCCATGCCTGTATTGGACACTCTCACCAAAGGGAGAGGGTTTGATACTGGGGAAGGTCACTTTGTTGTGGCTCCAGTCACGGCGCTTGGAGAGGGATCCTAGCTCCTGAGTGCTTAGGTAAACGCCTGAGGGTAATTGACGGCTCGCCCCGCCCAACATGGTATGACCTAAGAGGAAGGGAGATTTCGCCCTGCCATTGGTTTGTGGGTGAGCCCAGGCCCCGCCTAAAATTTTTGTACCAAAAAAAAAAACCACAGGCCCTAACAAGTCGTCTAACTGCATGAACCATTGCTCAACAAAACCTCAGCTTTGGGCCATGAAGTGTGGGTCCTGGCCCTTTCATGCATTATGAAGTTGCCTCCGCTTAAAAAAAAATGTCAATTCGACGGAAAGGCCCAATCGAAACCGAACTGACTTGGCAGTGCAAGGTGGGTATCCTCTTCATTTATGATACCCCCAAAAGTTCGTTGGGCTTCCATATGACTGTAGGACACTAGATTTCAGTCACGAATGTGGTATCAGGAATGCTAGGTTGTTTGTTGTCTAATTTCAAGTTGATGAATAATTCTTGTTCAATTTGCCAATAAAAGATTATTAGTCAGGATATTCGTTTGAATATGTAAATTATTTAATGACGAGAACCAAGAAAAGATTTCTATAAAGCTAGCTTCTAGCTGTTGGCGATGTAAAAAAATTGTAAATTGACGATTATTTTCAAATGGAAATGAGACTTGACACAGATCCCAGCTCGGCCACAATGCAGATAAAATGGACCTCGCCTATTATTTTTATGCCCAGCGCAAAAAGAGATAAGTAGACAAATGGTTCAAGGTACAGGTTTGGATTACATGCAAGAGACACAGAAAAAAAAATGGCCTCGATAAAGATAATCTTGAAATGAAAAATGCCGCCTATAAAAGATAACTCGTGGTCAGAAAGAGAACTGGATGTGGATTATCTTGCTCTCACTACAACCAAGCTCCCCAACCAGGAAACATCTGGCACAATCGCTCAGGATCAATTGCGTCTTGAATGAGTTGTTGAACCTGCAATTAGATTAAAATAAGAGCATTTACATTATACAAGGAATAGCGAAACTGATGGCTGAGGTTTAATCTCTTTTCACAGTACGGTTGTCATCCACTACAAGCCATGAATTCAGGGAGGGATGAAGCAAGCAAGTGATCTTCTGGATGACAACCATTTAGATTAATAAATGTGTTTCAACTTGGGAAATTAAAGTATCCAAGTTTATCGACCAAGAAGGGGCAAAGAATGTCAGATGCATATTAACAGAATACCTGCCCATGTACACTCCGCATTTCACCTTCTTCATATCCATCTAACTTCTGTTTGACACGCAACAGTGCACGGGTAGCATCCTTATTTCCTTCAAGATCACCTTGAGGTTCCAAGAGAGTTGCATCCAAATCATCATTTGTTTCCTATAGAGAATGAGGGGCAAAGGTTATTGCAGATCAATCAAGAAGTTAACCTGACAGGCCAATAGCACAAGCCCAAAATCTACGGCCCCCAATCCCAGTATTCACTAGTGACTGTGTAGCAAATCATTGCCCATACTACATGTATATTTGTCATTTAATCATTTAATAAATTTCTGGGTCAGTAATATTTATCATACAACTTGTACAAAATCCAATTGAACTGTTACTTCATCTCAGTTGGATCACTCTGAAAGCAGCCTCCCTTTCCACTTCAATGATTGGTCTGGACTTCAAAACATCAGTTTATAAAACGTTATTTTAAAACTATTCTGAATTTAAATTATCCCTAAACGCTTTTTGTTAAAGTACTCAATAAACCATTTCCTCAATTCTTAAAAAGTAATCAAGTAGCCCAAAATAAGATGCTAGACTTGTGATGTGTCAGTGTATGAATAATGAAAATAACGCGGGAGATAAAACATACCTTCTGACGCTGCAAAGCTTTTAGAGGAGATAAAGCCCACTTATAAAGAGGATCATGGATAAAAACCTGCAGATGGTATTTTTAATAAGAAAAAGGCGAAAATAAATTTATTCTGTATAATCTCGAGCAAAATATGATTCAATTACTTCAACAATCGTCAACAATGCTTCTTTGTTTGTTCGCATAACAGAGAGAGTTTCCTCACAACATCTTCTGAAAACCCCCTCTACTCCAGTTATGCCCATTCCATCAATTATGTCTCTTGTCAGCCTAAATGGAACCTATCAGTAGATGCAGATGAGTAGATAATTAGTATAGTTTAGAAAAAGTCAACAAATAAGTGCAGGATTAAAGGACTTCAGCCATACCCGTTCTGGAGTCTTAAGCATCAAACCCTGTTCAAATGCAACGCCTAGATCTATATGAACAACCTCAGCAGAGGCTTGATCAATTAAAATATTCATTGAGTGCCGATCACCAAGGCCAACTATGTAACCGACCTAAAAATTAAATCATAAGCATAATAAGAAAATATGGCTGTCATGACATTATAGAATCATGAGAGAATGCTATTTGGGTCTCTTGTAAGTGAATTATTGACACTTTGATCCTTTGAACTCATGACCCCTTTGAGATTGATAACAATAGACAATATCTACTTTCATTGTAGGGACAAAAGTATTAATAATTCCCTTACATAAGAAAACAAACGGTAGACTTAGTCTTGGGATGGGCAGATATACAATGGTTTCCGATAGATCCAACTAATCACGGCAAGGTTACATAATAAAGAATCTAAATTATATCACTTGCCAATAAAAAATGCGAAAATAGAGGGTAAGATTATGAAACAAGTACATGATACTGTTTAATTTAGAGTAATCTTTCTTTTACTTGTTAGTAATGAATAGTCATTTAATATGGCTCCAATTTTATAACGTTGATGGCTACAATATCGGGTGAATTTGAGAAGGATCAAGCACAGGAAGGTTAAATTGCAACGGGAATGCACTTACCATGGAACTAGCAGCTACACTTCGTGTGTAAGCTAGTCTCTTCTCAAACCACTCAGCTGCCTTGAAAAATCTCTCCAAGAAAAAGTGATGCATAACAGGCCTGCACAACAGTCATGAAGTATGAAGTTGACCGTTTTCCTGATATGAAAAAAATTAAGTACAGGGAAAACCTGAAATTCTTGCAAACTTCCTGGAATGCTTTGCGCTTGTCCCTTTCCTGTTTCAAAGCCAACAAACGTTATAATCGTTTCCTTGATATCCAAAAATAAAAGGTGGCTCCTGATAATTCTCTGACAATGTCATTCATGCCATAGTTATTTCAGATAAGAGGGAACAGCGAAATAAACTTCATTAGAGCAATATTTAGCCATCTCCACAACTTTTCGTCAGATCATGAAAAATATTTGATGGATCAAGTAAAATCTATCTCACATAAACAAATTGAGACAGATCAAATTAAAAGTGCTTCATTTCCTTTCGTGGCTGCAAATCTTTATCACACAGGATGTCTCTTAACTTCATCCTGTTCTTTTCTATCGTCACCAGATTTTTCCCTTGAGCTAAAGAATGACATTTCGGAAGAAAAGAAGGATTACCAAAAGTAGAAACTGTCTCGAGAATAACTGGTCTCAAAACATGGTAATGGTCATGTTACACTGTTGATAGTCCACCAATTTGCATTGCAAAGATTAATTGAAAGTTCTAATGCAACCACGTAAAATGCCTCACACGTGTTATGTGGATGATGTAAAAAAATCTTAAAAAACTACTGTTTCAGAATTTCATCTTATGATTAAAAATTATAATTTATGATTCCTGGCCATCAAAAAATATAAAATTTAAATAAAGCTGTCCTATTAATAAGTAATGAACCAAGTGACTTAAACTCTGGTTAAAACATAGGGCTTTCAGTTTAGTTCAAGGCATATTTCAGAAGTGTGGACTATCATGGATCTAATAAGATGCTGATAACCATCTTGTCAATATATATATATATATTAGTCAACTTACATTGGTCATGTGCTCTCTACATTTAAGAAATGACCAATCTCCAATTCCATATCGACCATGAGCACCGCCATTTCTCATGCTAGAGTACAAGGAAAAGAATCATTTAGATATTGAAGATAATAAATTTGGCAGCAAAATGAAACTTTCTTTGACGGACCTCCCTATAAGATATTCACCAAGAGGAAGAGTGCCATTAACCCACTCAAGAACACCGGCACTTGGTGTAAAAGGAACAACCTATAACATAAAAAGTATGAAAATAAGTTAATCCTTCACACACACATTATATAAATTGCAAAGTAAGATAAGAAATTAAGCCAATTTCCCGTTGCAAGAACTCTTTACAGATCAATTATATACAGGATGGAAAGAAAGCATGACAAATGAGCAACAGCAAGAAGAGCATAGAGCAAAAGATTACTTTGATAACTAGAATCAGAAAGCAAATGAAGGGGGGAAATTTCATCAAAAAGATTTGAGCTGGAGGCAAGTACTAAGCAAAGCCCCATGATATCTTATGCTGGACTTTCGATTTAATATTGGATATTGGTGAGCTGCATTGAATTGAATCACTAAACAATTGGTCAAAGACTTTATATTGTCAAGAAGTGGACATCATTCCCCCAAAGCTTTAAGCCATTACATATATCCTCAGGCATGGTTTTCTGACTGTCATGCTGACATAGTCTATAGACGACACAGTAGAGTAAAATATTACAAGAGACGTGAAAAAATTGCAGAAGGAACTTAAAATTCCAGAGGGATGAACGTCAGGAGCATTATTTTGAACTCAAAAAGGAGGGAAAAAAAAAAGGCACAATGGTTGATCAATTGGTCAAGATTCCCATTCTTCACGATTAATTTGAAGCTTAAGAAAGTCAGGTATAATGAGCTTATATTATGCTCATACTTCAGACCCGTAGGCTATTGGATAAGAGGGTATATTAGAGATTATAACAAAATCACTAATACATAAATGACAGCTCAAGCTTTTTGATTTAAGTAGTTCTTAATATCCCTGAACACCGTTGATAATTTTACATACCGCATCTTTATCATACTATCGTCAGATCACAATTCAGGAACTCAGAAAAAGCAAAGTTTACCTTGTAGGTCCGTATACTTAACCTTCTTTTCCTAGTATCTCGGTGGTTCCTTAGGAATGTGTTAACCAAACCAAAGAATTGTTCCATTACCTGTAAGAATAATCTAAAAAATTGTGACCATCTAGGCTAAGCACTATATTCGAAATGATCAAAACAGTAATGCATGTTAGTAATAGTATTTTCGTATTAAACTCTCCTTTGCGATGGAAGATGATTTCTCTGGTTTGGGCTGTACAGATGCAAGTATTCTCTGAATCGTTCTGTATTTGATATAGTAACTTCGTTTTAAAATGAAAATCTAAATCAATAGGCAGATTTTAAAGTTTTACATTTAGCATTAAAACCATAATAACAAAAACTTTTAGTCTTATAAACATATTTGTCAAATATGCTTGCTTGGGACTCTTATTTCTCTATGAAGATTGAGAACTTCAAACATTTCAACAATAAACTTCAGTAATAGATGCCATAAAGAATAGAAAGCAAATGCCGCTAGAATTCATACAGCATCTTGTCTTAGGTCGTCATTTCCCGATTTTGCAAGTTGTCGATACCTGCAACCATCAGATCCAAGGCACTCAACCACTTTTGGAGCATTTATGCCAATCATAATCCTGTATTAGACAAACATGAAGGTTTAAGCACTAGAAATTGCATGAGAATATTTCTGAGACTATCACAAATGGTTTAGACATACCTTGCTGAATCTGCCAGTCCTTTGAAATACGGAAACGTTCCCTCATGATACTGACAACTATAGTCAATTGGAACAGTAGCTGTAACTACAGGAACCTGAATGCCAAAGTAAACCAAAGAAAATTCTTCAGCACAAACATGGCTTTATTGAAAGGAACACACATCAACATTGATAAAACATTTTGCACCAAATATTCATATCTGGCACCCCATATATGGATAATTCTCTCAAATTATTAAAATGGGAAAAGGGAAAAGCTCATGAAACTCTAAATATAATTAGCCTCAGACTCAATAAATGCCTTCTGCAATATTGGGAAATTCAAACTCATGTTACAAGGTTTGTGCAAACCACCCACTGTGGAGTGCTGACGTCTATTCATTTCTACAGGACAAGTTATCAACTAACTATAGATATCGGTATTACAAGAGTCATCATTTATGTTGTCAATTTGCCTATGATGACAGATGTAGCGTGATTTAAAGTTGCGTATGTGTCTCAACGGTGTTATTTTTTATGTCAACAGCATTATTAACTTGTAATATTCATTCAAAATCAAATTTCTGGAATACCACCATAAAACAACACAAAATATAATATCAGTTCGCCCTAAACCACAAACCAACCATCACATTAACCTTAAAAGTTTTTCATCGCAAACAAAGAAATTCAACATGAAGAGTGCTGCACCCACAAGTTCCAGTGCCGGAACACTACGTAATTCTCTTGGTAGAATCACCCTTTTATTGGTATCCTGCATAAATGGTCCAATGAGAAGGTTGTCAAATATAAATTTGGACAAATTTTGTACAATTGTAAGAAAAGCTTAATTCAAAAAATATTTATTTTTTTTTTGCAATAATGAATAAATTATGGAAAATAAATAATATATGATTGCTCAACCTCTCTCCTTGTTTCCATCTCAGCAAGTTTGATATAAATCTCCACCATTTGCCTTGTCTATAAACGTGACACACACAAAGTTCGAAGTTTACAAACTAAGAAAATCAGATGTTAAGAAGATACATCACACAAAAAAGGGACAATACTTGTTGGATAATAGCTCCATGATAAGATGATAGCTCAAGTAGAAGGTTTTCAGCCGCATGCTTCTTGTCCATATCAACCACAAACGAACTTCTACTACGCTGATTGTCCTTGATGCGGTCACCATTTGCCAGAGCCAAAAGCTGATGTAAAAAGAAGATATAGAAAATCATTTCCCTTCTACTGAGTAAAGATAGCAGCAATGCATAAAAACATATTGATGGAGCCAAGGATGAGTGAGAATGTCCATAGTCCATACAACAACAACAAGCCTCGTCCTACTATGTAGGATAAATGGGAATGTCCAAGAGAATAAAAAAAATGGCAACAAGGCCCAGAAGAATAATTAAGAGTGAGAGGGAAGAAGGGATAGGGGAGGAAATATCCGAGAATAACTAATTAAGAGTTGTGAGAGAAGCCAATGATCCAAGGAGGCTGCAGGAAAGTTTCCACTGTAGATTGCCTGGTATCTCAAAACACCGGTCGACTTTTCGTTTTCTTTATATTTTCTAGTCCTCTTGTAATCTTTTACGTGGGAGGTAGCATGAGGAGGGAACTTTAGAATTAAGAGGAATGTGTGAGTGAGCGCGTGTTTGGGGGGTATTTGAATCTTAGTATGCACTATATTTTTTTGCCAGCTTTTCATCATCCATCTATATTGAGAGTGGGCTCCATAACCGCCTCTGACAAGCAAGGACCTCAGAGATATACAAAAGAGGTCAATGTATTGTTCTGGTGTTAAGAAATTTTCAGGATTGATTGAACCATAGTACCTTCTCCCTTCTCACGTGAATAATACAAGGAATTGAAGGTTCTCGTCATTTGTTCTTCCCACAAAAGGAAGGCTTATATACAGCTTGGCATGGGTCAAAGCACTACCAGATGGATGAAGGAAGCATTTTGCTTCCTTCAATAAAAAATGTAGAATACCACAGACTTAGGGCGGCCTCCCCAAAATCCATTCCTACGCTTACCGAGACAAAATTCCTCTCACATATTTACCTCGGAATCTATGATCGTTGTCCCAACGGACTTCCCAAACAAAGAGCAGATAGAACAAAATAGAACATGCAACAAAACTGTTTGATGATAGAAGAAAAACGTAAAATTAACATACATGAAGTATTGTATGGTATGGATGATCAATGGCCATTTTCTTCACAAGAGATACCAAAGCAAACTGCATTATCCATAATTGTGTTAAGAATAAAATGAAAAACAGGAAAATATAAAAAGGAAGCTTCAGTGATAGTACTGCCAAACCTGGAAATTACAAGTTCCCTGATCATCCTTCGAGCTACCCATTCTAGAAGCAATTTGGTACACTAAAGGCAAAAATTTAAAAGACTGAACCTGGAAATGCATTCAGACACAGACCAAACAAGATCCTCAATAACCATATTAAACAAAACTAAGATACTAACTCATATACAATGCTTTCCTTCACTGTGTACCTCATTGATTGTGCTAAGCATAGTATTCACTACGTTTTTTCGAGAAGAGAGACTGAACCACAAAGAAACTAGACGAAACACCTGAAAGTAAGAAGTTTGTTCAAGGAAATCAGAGAACCTTACAACATATATAGTTCCTTCAAATAATTCATCTGTACTACTCTATTAGTTACAAAGGAAGTAAGAGTATTTCCATACCACTCTCACATCATACTTGTCTCCAGTGACTAAACAATGTTTATATCCCTCCAAAGCCAGGCTAAGAAAATTGTCTCGGTCATCCTGGGCAATGATAGAAAGTAAAGAAATAGAAGACTTATGTTTAACCCATATGATTCTCGCATGATCAAGCTTAAACAACAGGAGTGATGAAAAAGAAGAAGACCTATCATTTTGTGGCACGTAAATGTCAATATGACAACAGACACATCAGGGTAAAATGTTAAAAAAGTCACATGTTTCTGTTAACCATCATAAATTCATAATAGATCAAACAATGAATACCTGCAGTTTCTGAGCCTCTTCGTCATCCATGACTACTTGCTTTTGCAGTTCTGACATTTTCAAGGAACAGACGGTCTTCTCCCCCTAAATATGTCATGCATGAGTTAGAGCCTCAAAATACCAGTGATGCGAATGAATAGCTGTTCTAGGCCTACCTTTTTTGAGCTCCCTAATCTTTTAACAAGTGCTTCCAACTCCACTTTCTGCACATAAGTAATAACAATCACACCCACAATCCATATTCCTTACTGATGTCTGTCAGTCTATTTGGGTGACTGAGCAATGTACCTTATGTTTCCTTAATCGCATTGCTGCTTGCCACTCACTAGAGTTGAGTCTTTCTTCATGACTCCTAAATAGCGCATCAGCATAATGTGCAAGATGAAAATGAGTCTGACATTTTCGTTCCATGGACTTCTTATCAGTAGCGCTC
Source organism: Vachellia pachyceras (assembly GCA_025593235.1). Lineage (NCBI taxonomy): Eukaryota > Viridiplantae > Streptophyta > Magnoliopsida > Fabales > Fabaceae > Vachellia > Vachellia pachyceras. The sequence continues at coordinate 37,525 of JANTPZ010092367.1, forward strand.
ACATCCTCAGTGATTGAGACTGCAGGTTTCAAATACTTCTCTAAAATTGTTCTAGAGCTGCAAGCCAGTGAAACAAAAGTGTAAATTTAGGCTTCTAAAAAGAAGCGTATTATAATAATAATAATAATAATAATAATAATATGCAAATGGAAGATTTGTTTTATAACTTGCTGGATCTGGTTTCTGCCAGCCACTTCCCAATCAGCCGATATACATCTGAAGCCTCATTATTAGACTCATGGTTCCCTGAAATATACAATGCGAGGTTGATGGCTATCTCATGTTGACCTTGAGCTCGCAAAAGCTTTGCTTCTTCAAGCTGCCATAAAGAAGCCACAATACTCACATAAAATTACGAGGACCAATCAATACATTAATATATTATATAAAGTTAGAATCTTCTACTGCTATAAAATCACTATTCTTCAATTAGCGTTCATTATTTTTTTTGGAGTTTTGTACATTTTTATAAAAACAACTACAATTACAATAGCTGTGTGTTTTTACAGGTGAAGCTTGAAGCTTGTCTAGTTACAATAATACCATTGCTGACTCTACTTTTGAGCAAATTATCAGCAAGAAGCACAAAGAATACAAGCATAAGTTAATGGCAGAAAACTAAATCAAATCCTCTATATTTACGCATTCATACATTCTACGAGAGAGTGACAAAAGATGAGTATCCCAGCGGTTTCACTCCCTTTGACGCACATTATCGTTTGGATCATTTATCCCGGTGCTTAGTTCGACAGGTTTAGCTCTGTGGTTAAAAAATTTGCCGGAGAAGTGAAAATGATGCCGAAACTTCAGATAGCGTGTGAAGATCACACGATCACCGGACAGCGACGAGACTTCGGGAAAAGACTGACAGGAACCGTTTGGATCTCCCTGTAGGGTGTGTGAAACTAAAAGGAGGGCAAACCGAGCAAACCTATAAGAGGTGCTAGGCAGACAGAGAGAGAGGAAAAAAAATGGATCGCTCCGCATTGATACCACATAAAGATATAGAATGAATTGCTTGTTTTATTCATCATCAGAAGAAGATATATATAAACAAGGTAGGGGCTTTAGAATTAAATGACATTTAATGACTAATAGTATCTCCTAAGAATCGTAACTGATCTTCTAAGAATAACATATGATTCCATACAAAATATCTTTACAATCATAAAGCAACACAAAAATAAAATGCCATGCAAAGCCACTCACCCTTCCTAGCCAAAACATGGACGAAGATTCCCCTTTGGCTTCAACACAAAGGAACTTGAACTCATGCAAAGCAGATGCTGCTTGAGAGAACCTACACCCCTGAGCAACAAAACAAATTATCAGAAAATACAATTTGTAGGAACATGACTCTGGTCCCCTCATTTATGACTTGAAATTCAAATATGAGCCTCTCATTTATGACTTAATTAAGAAAATGTTTCATGCAAAGCTTGCAGTTTATTTTTTAAACAACTTCGACCAGTAATTTCCTTTAGTAATTATACACTAGTTACTACAAATTAAGTGTAAATAGTAAAAAATCCTATAATTTATATGGGGCTGATTTCTTTTTGTTTCCCTCATTGTAAAGCACTGGTTTAGCTGAGTGTCACCCCTGATTCTTGCTTATGATGAGTATAAATGTATAATATCTGTTAAAAACTGCCTCAGTGAATGGAATTCAGACCTTAAATCCACACTTCTTATTCTAGGCTTTATTCTAGCCAATCTCACCTAGTAGGATAGAGCTTTGTTGTTGTTGTTTGTTTGTATTTGTGCTTGCTTAATCAATGGAATCCACTAGCAGATTTGTTGCTAGGGATATCTTGCATATATGTAGCAACTTCCATTCATAAGAATTAAGAAGCCAGAGAATCATTCCTCTAATTTTCTTTAGGATCAAACCAGGATTCGAGATAATTAAGTCTTACAAAGTACCTTTCGAAGAATGGAGGCAGATTGTAGAAGATGCTGCAAAGCATAATCTCTACAATTTAATATCTGAAGTAGAACCCGCCGAAATGCTATAAAAGGTTCTAAAAGATTCATATGCAGCTGCATCCGTTCCAAAATTAAGCACCAATCCGAATTCAGCCATGACAACTAGTTGAGAAAAAACAACGCAAGGCATCAAAATCTAAGAAAAGACAGAATGAAGGAATGCAAAATCATTTGCTAGTGTCTTATATATGACCAAAGAGAAGTAGAAATACAAAACCTCCTCTCGGACCCATTAATTCTCCAATTACCTGTTCAGTGGTAGGAACCACAGGCTCAGTAGACACGTCTTGCTTTTCAAGACAGAGCTTTGATCTTTTATGTTGCGATGATCTCCAACGTAAATCCCATGCCATGCCAAGATGATAAAGCATCTGTTAAATAATCATGACATGGAAAATAGTAAAACTAAAGCACCAATTTATTTGTTCACCGATATGTAAGAATCAGATTAACTTTTATAATTAGGATAATGGCTTGTTTGCACATATCAATGACCTTACAGAAGCCCACAGACATGGCAATATTGTTTGCAGATCATGGTCATTGTAGGGTACAAGGTTTTTCTGGTGCATATTGGACAGGTTATTTACATATTTGTTGGAAGTACATCGGTTACTTGGAAAATTGAGAGACAGAGTGAGGTGTGATGACTATGCAGCTATGGCTTAAAACCTAGTGCTCCATGAGAGAACAAAGCAAAGCTGTCTTTTGTTCCATGAGAAGTTACAATAAGTATTTGCTTTTCAAAGCTTACCTTAGGAATTAAGACCGTAGAACAAGCCAACATTTTCACTAAAGTTCCTTACCCGATCAGGAACTGGTAATAAAGATTAATACTTAAACCCTATTTGAGAGGAAATGTTATAAATTATGATATTTAATACTTATATATCTCTTCCTCTCATCTCATCTTTACCATTCACCGACATTAAATTCCAACCCCTATTATGTAGCATCGATTTCAAGTTAGGCACGCGAATAGTGCAACAAATTGCTAACCAAAGGCAGTACCAACTTCATGTTAAGGATTCCAGATACAAGATAAATGGGTACCTGAAGTTTCATTATATTTGAGTAAATGTACTGTGTGTTCTCTTCGCTTGCTTGAGAAACAGACCACAAAAGCTCCTGAAAGTGTACAGATGATGTAATTACATTAAGTCCACAAGTACAGAGACTTAAATGAGGAAACCAAAATTACCTGCTTTGAATCTTTCAACTTTCTAAGGAAGTCACTCAAGTCCCCCTCCTGGAGAGCCCTCAAACAACTAGACAAGAGAATTGTTAGATACAATCAGGCAACTTTTTGAAGGAAAAAAATTAAATTCAGAGCTTTTTTCTGATCATTTGAGTGTACCATATGGATTCTTATGTTTGTTACCTGTGCAGATTGTCGTTGAAATGATCAAATTTGATATTCTGAGTTGCAGGAGTAGAATTAGCTCCTGTATGGGGTAAAGAGAAATCCCAATTCCCAGCGCGCCAAGCAGCCTCATACTGCAATTCAGCAAACTCTAAATCTTGCTGAAGCTGGTCATTCCTTGATGTTAACCCTTGGCAATACAAGTCCAGGACATGTGTACATCCAATCTGCTGTAACGATCTAATCAACCCTTTGTAAGGCTTGAACTGCCTTATCTGATCAACATTTGTGTACATAGATGAAGAATCTGTTGCCCGGGTGTGATCTGACGGCAAACTAAAAAAACTCCTATCTTCCAGTTTTGAAACATCTGATCTTACAAGCAAGTCGTAGTATTCAAGGGCCTTTCCCCAGTTTCCCTCATGCTCAAAGGTAATGATTTGAGAACTTAACTGCCATTTCCACCAAACCATATAAAAGACCAATCAGAGTGAGACAAAATGCCTAAATATATAGCAGTGAATATCATAGTATCAGTTTTACAGTAGTCAGTAATGCTCAAAGCTACAGAACACTGTGATGTCTGACAATGGGACCTAATAATCCACCATTTAGTTCCATTATTTGATCCATGTGACTTGGAAGCTAGAAACTCATCTGGCCCTCCAAGAAGTTAGGCAGAGTTTAGGTTTTTGAAACAGTAGGCTCGCTTATACAGAAGTTCTGGTGCTTTCAATTATGTGGTAGAACGTGGAAGAACAATCAAAATTCAAAGAATCAACAGTTACTAAGTAAATACTAAAATCTTATTAACTTGGTATCCAACTATGGGTCACATGCTGTAAATTTAATATAATTTCATCGCCTAGAAATATGATGGAGAACAAGGTAGTATGGGATGCTCCAGTCCAACGTAGAACGGTATGGGGTGTTTGATGAAATATTTCGGTGGATTGGTTTAGTCTTTTCATTATGTGGTTGAATGTTTTGGAGAGGAGAGAGTTATTTAAGTGGATTGTTATTTTAAATATCTGCTCAAAGAATAAAAAAGTTACCAAATAAATACTAAAACTTTGTTATCTCCACATTTAACTTTGCGTCACATGCTGTAAATGCAATAGTTTCTTCGCCTAGAAATATGTTGGGGACTAAGGTAGTAACAAAAGTTGGTTCTCCCACCTCTCTAGCTAGCTAGCTTGAGGAGGAGGATTCCTCAACCTAAATACATATCAATTAGTGTTGGATCCTAGATGTCCACAGCCTTGGGAAGGACTGCCTACCAAGGGTCCTGAGCAGTGGAGAATTCTAACCAACGAAAAGTTGACTCTGTTACAAAGCAAAGTGACAAAGGGTAGCTGCCGGGATGTTTACTCTCCAAAGAGGGTCAATTTATAGAGATTAATATAATGAGATGTTTAAGTCCCATGTAGAGTAGCATGGGATGCTCTATTAGGTATATAAATGGGTTAATTAGGGGAGGGTTTCTCATCGCACTCGATTAACCATAAAATATCAATCACTAAGAATACAATCAACTACTCAATTAAGAGATAAATCCATAACAAAGAGACTGACCTTGTGAGACTGAAGAATTCCGTATAAGCTATCAGGTTCATTGATTCTAGTGACTGCTGAGACAAGTATTTCAATATGATCTGGCAACTGATATGCAGGAAGACCAGAAAAAAAAAAAGATATAATATAGTTACCAAAATATACGCAGAGGCCAAATCACGTCACAAATTAAATCAAGTAAACACAATACAACAAAACCAAATTGTCCTATCTTGGGTGAGGAAAAAAATTAGATATAAGTATTTAGCACAACCTACCATTTTCTTGTGGGAGAAATCTGGCCCCCCCAAATTCAGACCCATGAACTGCTCTTCACACCAATGTTCCACATACATCACAGAGGTAAAATATGAACCACAACTCTAACAGAAATAGAAGAACGTCATTATAATGTTGAAAAAAAATTCAAGGAACAAGAAGATAATTTAAATGAACTTCCAGAAAAAGAAGAAGACAGAAGTATCGAAAATCTGCACACTTACAACTGCTGACTTTGCAACTACAAGATAATCAATGGAAAACCAATACACCTGGGAAGATAAGGGCAAAAAAGATGGAGTTGAATTTAGCCAGAATCAACATATGGGTTTCCAAAAGTAAGAAAATCTTGGGTAAACAATGAAAAATATGCAAGCAAGAATGCAAGAAAGATTATACCTTATCCCATGAGGACGCTGATTTTGGCAATACATTTGATACAATGGAGGAGTCTCTTGCCTTTGCAGCTGTTGATCGTGACTTGTTGCTGTAACTTGAAGTCTTTGAACTCTGCAGTAGCAAACCACAGTTTCAGCCAGAAAGTTAGGCAACATGGTGAAATATCTTATCCAGTGTGCACCTGGAATTGAATTTGAGATGTTAAACAGTAATCAGTTCAATCAACAATGTGATGGCTTTGGCCACCATGGCACACAGGATATGCATATTGTTAAAATGTACATACATACTTCATCACGAAAATTTTCATATCTACGTACAATCACAGTCTGATAATATTTACCTAAACAACATTAGACGTCTTGCATAGATAGGTTAAGATCGCAGAATGTCCCTAAACCTAATGTAATCAAAGATTATCATCACAAAAAGACTAGTTTATAATGCTAAAATTGATATTGAAGGAATTGTAGTCAATTATTAAATGAATTCTTCTCAATGCATTTGCAAGAGAGGGGCATCGCATTTTATAGGCCTAGAGGTTATACATGCATACAACTAGACACACGCATAGAAACACAAGAGAAAATATGAAAATCAGTGACACATAACCCAGCATAGACGTGTATTTTAAAATACATTCTACCATGTTTGAAAATTGTAAAGATATTACAATTAATGTAATTTGTATAGAATCATATATTATTCTTAGGAGATACTATTAGTCATTAAGAGTCATTTAATTCTAAGGCCCCTACCTTTTGTGTGTGTGTGTATCTTCCTTTGATCATGGATAATATAAGCAATTCATTCTATAGCTTCATATGGTATCAAAGTGATCCAATTTTTTCCATCTCTCTTTGTCTTCTCTATCTGCCCAATTTCATCCACCTACCACCTCTTATAGGGTTTCTCGGTTTGTCCTCCGTCGGTTACACGCCCCCCAGGGAGATCCAGAAGGCTCCGATCGAACTGCCCCCGAAGTTTCATCGGCACTCGGTGAGCGAGTGAATGTCACGAGCTGTATGAAGTTCCGGTGTTATTTTACGCACCGGCGCGAGCCCATTTTCCTCCTTCCCCTAGTGGTTTCGTGCATTGGTATAGAGGTTTTATCTCTAGACTCCTTTTATTTGCAACTATAGGGTTCTGTCTTGCCTCTGCCTGGCTCTTGGTGTAGCTACAACGATTCTATTTGTTTCCGATAATTCATTCCTTTTGCTTGGTCCCTGGTGAGACCATTCCTTACTGGTTATTCTGCTTATAGCTCATCTTTATTTTTTTTGGCTATATGTTCAATATCTCTATGGTTGAGACTAAATCTGCTGTTGTTATGGAACTTGTTCCGGTGATTACTAAAATTACTGACCATAAGTTGAGTTGGACCAACTTTATAGATTGGAGTAAAGTTGTGCACATGTACCAACGTAGTATTGAGAAGGAAGATCATCTAACAGTCAACCCACCTTCGGATTATTCACGTAAAGCTTGGTTGCGTGATGATGCCAAGTTTTTTTTACAGATTCGTAACTCTATTGAGAGTGAAATTATTCCATCTATCAGTCATTATGAATATGTTAAGGCACTAATGGACTACTTAGAATTTCAGTCCTCAAGCAAGGGAAATATCTCGTGTTTACAAGGTTTGCAAAGCCTTCTATCACGCTGACAAAAATGACCGCTAGCTTCTATCGTGTGTCCGAGGATGGTACCTGGACTTTAGTTGATTTACCTCATGGAAAGAAAGCAATTGGGTGTAAGTGAGTATTCGCTATTAAAACCAAGATTGATGGCACCCTCAAACATCTTAAGGCTCGTCTTGTTGCAAAAGGCTATGCACAAACTTATGGAGTTTATTACTCTGAGAATTTTTCGCCTATGGCCAAGTTATCCTCTGTACACCTCTTCATTTCTATGGCAACCACTTATAATTGGGACCTCTACCAACTAGATATCAAAAATGCTTTCTTGCATAGTGATCTTCATGAGGAAGTTTACATGGAGCAACCGCCTGGCTTTGTTGAATAGGGGGAATCTGGGAAAGTATGTCATCTTCAAAAATATCTGTATGGCTTGAAACAGAGTCCTCGAGCTTAGTTTGACATGTTTAGCTCCGTGGTTCAAAAATTTGGCATGCGACAAAGTAAGTGTGATCACTGTGTTTTATCACATAACAGATGCTAGCATAATCCTTCTAATTGTGTATGTCGATGATATTATGATTACTAGTAGTAATACTTCGAGAATCTCATCACTCAAGTCCTTCCTAAGCTCTCACTTCCAAACAAAAGATTTGGACTCGTTAAAGTACTTCTTAGGGGTTGAAGTTATGAGGAGTAGGAAAGGCATCTACTTGACACAAAGGAAATGTCCTTGATTTGCTAAAAGAGACAGGAAAACTAGGAGCTAAACCTAGCAGTTTCCCAATGATTCCTAACCCACTTCTAGATATTGACGGAAGTAAACTACTAGAGAACTTGCTTGAGGATAATAAGGGTAAATGGCTTGGCGACGATAAGGGAAAACCATTTGAAAACCAGGAGAGATATTGCATATTGTTTGAAAAATTAAACTATCTCACTGTGACTCGTCTTGCTATCACTTTTCCAATTAGTGTGCTCAGCCAGTTCATGACATCACCAACTGTTAAACAATGGGAGGCCTTAGAGCATGTCTTGCATTACTTGAAGGATCCTCCAGTCGTAGTATATTATACAAGAATCATGGTCACACAGACATTGAGTGCTTTTGTGATACGGACTATAGTGGACCGAAAGCTACCAGAAGTTATACTATAGGATACTATGTCTTTGTAGGTGGATCCTGAAGAAGTAAGAAACAGAATGAGATATCCGGGTGTGGGGCAAAAGTGGAGTATAGAGCCATGGCACAATTCATGTGTGAGATAGTGTGGATACACCAATTGTTAAAGGAGGTTGGTCTCAAAACTTCATTACCAACAAAGTTGTCATTTGACAATAAAGCGGCTTTGCACATAGCCTCCAACTCCATCTTTCATTAATGCACAAAACACATCAACATCGATTGTCATTTTGTTCGAGATAAGATCAAAGAAAACATTATTTCTACTGGATATGTGAGGTTTGGAGATCAACTAGGTGATCTACTTACTAAAGCCCTAAATGGGGCTCAGATTGACTATTTTTGTAACAAGTTGGGCATAACTAACATCTATGCTCCAACTTGAGGGGGAATGTAAAGATATTATAGTTAATGTAATTTGTATAAAATCATATATTATTCTTAGAGGATTAGAGATGATTCTTAGGAGATACTATTAGTCATTAAGTATCATTTAATTCTAAGGCTCCTAACTTGTGTGTGTATATATCTTCCTTTGATCATGAACAATATAAGCAATTCATTCTATAGCTTCATAAAAATATAATCAAGAATTGCAGAACATTAAAATACTCGTTTTGAATTCCAAAAGATCATCTTTAGAGGTCTAATCAAGGTGTTATAGTCTCATAAGCATCTGACAAAAAAGCCAAGTGTTAAATACTTGGAGGGAGGATAATCTATGACTTTTACACTTCTGCTCTGACAAATCAAACTGCAACCTAAAAGCCTTTATCCCTCATATATCACATGAGTATCAAATACATCTTATATAATAAGTCATTATTTATTCAAATCATTAATTACTTAATTTGATAATATTGACCATGTCACATCAAGAAACAAATTTTTTTTATGTTTAGATGCTGCAAGCCAATACTAACCTCAATACCAATTTACACCAATCAAATGCAGCATATCACAAATAATTTCGCAGTTAGCAACGAAATGAATAAGATTATATTGAAACATACCGGAATCATAAATAGAAGAAAGCAGAACGGTTACAGGTAACTTTTTCCTTTTCCTTTTTTTTCTTTTATTTTGGTTTTTTTTTTTTTGTGGGGAAAGGGGTAATAATATAATCCAACCATCAATAAGTGAATGCAAGAATATAAGGATTAAGCAAATAGCGTTACAGTTTGGATCCCCAAAGCTTCACGCAATTTTTAATTTAGTCCTAGTAGTTTAAAAATTAATAATTAAATCCTCAAACTAAAATAAGTTTTATTCCTTGTCATTATTTTTTTGTCAATAATTTGTCATATATTGGAGTTAATTCATTGGGGGAATGACACTTTAAATCTTAAAAGATTAATTTAATAACAATGAGGTCCCAAAATTTTGTTATAAGATGAGTTACAACTATCTATTCAAACATTTACAAACATAGAAGAATTGACAGAAAAAATAACCTATAAGCCTAAAAGGCCTGATTATCAATTGACACCCAAATATTTGAAACTATATGGATTGATATCTGCAACTCATCTTTCGGTAAAATTTTTTAGGAGTTAACTATTATTAAATTGATCTTTCAGGACCTAATTGTCATTTCTCCTAATTTACTTGTCTCTTTCGCAAGCCAAAAATATTCATGTTCAAAGCAATAAATTAATAAATAATTAGTTACATCCACAAAATTTGACAAAAACTCACAATTTTACCGGTAGAGTAAATTAAGACATTTATAAACTTAAAAAAACCCAATTACAAACATATGAAAAATACAGACCAAATTAAAGATTGAATGAAATTATAGGAACCAAAAAAATACTATCTTCATGACAATAAAATAATTGAGATAGAATGGCTAAATAATATCCACCTTGGAATTTTCTCTTTTCGTCGGAGCAAAAGATCTTTCCGCAACATGACAGAGACGAAGTTCATTAAGGCAATTTAACAACACTTGAATCGATTTGTTCAACTTATTGGACTCTGCAAAAACATGATCTCCCAACTGCAAGCACACAAAAGATTCACCAAATTTATTTGCAAAATATTAAAGAACATGAATTTTAAGTTGAGAGCAAATAAATGCGAGTATTTCGAAGCAGTATCTTTCATTCTCAAATAGAATAGGTGTATAAAATTTCCAAGTTTGGTGGAGGATTTTTTTTTTAACCATATAAGATAGGACACGTGCTAGTACATATAGTAAGCGTTAGATCAAATACAGGCATCTAATGCAGGTACCACGGGAACTAGGAAATCCAAAATAACTACATAAATACATGCGTGCCAAACACCCTAGAGTCAACCATTGCAGGAAGAAGGAAGATGTATCAAATCATTCACCATTGATAATATAATGCAAAGTACAGACACAATCAGCTCTCTGTTAGGGAGAAGGGCAAGGACAAGAATCAAAGAAATGGAATTAATATTACCTGTAAAGAGATTAATTTATGAAGATCAATATCCACATCCTTCCTTCCAGAAATATTGACAAAAATACTCGGCAAAAGAAGCTCAGCGACTTCAGCTTTAAGACATACAATATCTTGACACAACCTGGAGTAAAATGCCCCAGGGATATGAGAGGGGGACTGTGAAGAAAAGACATAGACAAAGGCTTACTAATACTTTAATTATAAGCAATTAGCTATTTATGTAAATACCTTAGTATCACATCATTGCAGTAGACAATCAACGAATATGCCAATGAGCAAATCCACATCTCAAAAGATTTACCATGTGTCAACCATACAGAAGACTTCTCCAGTGACATTGCCTCGACTGATGAAATTGATGTAATACATAACACAATTTATCAATACAAAACGGGAAGTCAAGAAGTAGGACCATAAAAAAGGATGAGAATGGTTTACTTGTACTGAAGCATAACAGCAAAATAATGGAACAGAGACTAAGTAAAAATGAATCTTGTTTCTTATTCTCTAAACTTAAATGCATATAAAAAGGGAGCATGCAATTTTAGAATCAACTTTAATCCCATAATCATAGAATGGTTACAGGGAGACACAATTCCACCAAATTGGCAAATATAAACAAGCAAATATTGAAGATAGTTGACCATGAAATAATAAAGTATCATAATATAAAGGCTAAACATAGGACCATGCCATGTGTGCTCTAACATTAAAACGTTACACCGTTATGCTCTTACAGAAGGCATATTATAACCTCTCCTAAGTGTTAAAACGTATATCTAAAGTTGGGAAACAATTATTAGCAGAATAAACATTACCCAACATTGACGTGATTTCAACTGTATTCAAGAGGATCAATAAAAACCATTCATTTAGACCCAACCACTTTTGAAATCATGATAACTGTTCAAGCCATGCAAAATTAACAAGCATACCTTCTGACTTCTTTTTCAGGTCCAAAAGGAAATTATCCACAAGTTCAATATCGACACCCTTGGAATGCACCTGCATTTTTGCGCCTCATAGGTTATTATTAAGGGAAAAGGTTCAATCAATATCATGTCTCATCAGAAACATGATAAGGATCAAATACATGCACATTTTTACTCAAGTATTTCACTCTAATTCCAAATATTCATTTAATCCCACATTTCATCCAGTGCACAATTAGCAATTGGAGCCAAAAAAAATTGCATGCTGACACATCACTGGCTCCTAATGTCGAAAATTTCAATTTCGTATATACTATAAAATTACCTCAATCAGAGACCTCTCATATGAATCAAAAGACCGTAAGGCACCTTGGCCTCTTTCAGTTGAAAGGATTCCCTATTAAAAAGGGAAGAACGAGTCGTGTCACAAGATAAGGAGCAAGGTAACTAAAGCCCAAACAGCATAAACAATTAGTGTCGCTAGGAGCAAGGAATGTGATATTTTGCAATTAACTAATTGGAAGAAAGTCCTTGGCTGAAAAACAAGCATGGTAAACTTAATAAGCTTTTTTCTTATTAATAATAAATATTCAGTAAACTGCCAAGGCCTACATGATACCACAAATTTAAATTAGGATGCAAGAAGTTATTCCTATGACATTCAAACAATAATAATACTCCATGGATGCTTTACCGAATTGCATATATTATATATTGAAACGGAATCATATTTTAATTTTACATGAACAATCTCGATCAGTACTTGTACAAAAAAAGTTTCCTGTCATATGAAAATACCCGAAGAGTTTGTGATGCAATGTCAATAATCTTGACAGAATCATCCCCCAGATACTTCTTTAGAAGTTTCATAAGGACAATCAGGAGTTCTTCAGATAAGGATGTCTCTACGTTAGAACTAGTTTCCATTCTATCACTGATATCCATTAATTGACCAACATGGATATGGCTGGTCACACCAAGGAAATTGAATACAACAGAGTGTGGGTCCCCTGCACCAGCCTACAGCAACAATGCATTTTTTATGGGAAAATTTATCAGCAGACATGGGATAATTTGCATGTCAGCAATTTCAAACAAACACATAGAAACACTAATAATACCCTAGCTATGAAATCTGACACCAAATCTCTAACACAACTTGCATCATTTGAGCTACACATGCGAACAAGTCTCCAGATTGCATGGCCAATTTCACGGTCATCATGCCAATATCTGTCTTTGGAAAAATCTTCAGCAGTTCCTCCTCTCATGAAAGTTTCTCCAATCGATAACTTGCTGTGCAATGCCTTAAGACTACAAAAGAGAAATAAATTCAGAAAGAACCTAAGAAAGAGAGAGGCTTTTCAAGGAAGTTTTAAATCACAGAAACTTTGGTATTATTATTATTATTTTTTTTTTTTGGGTGAAGAACTTTGATATTATTTGTCAAGGCACGAGCTCAGCGGGGACTAAGCTTTCAAGGGCTTGCATTCTAAGTCCTTTATCTGTGGGGGCAGAGAAGGGGGACATTTCCCCCATCTTAATTTCAGGCACAGGAACCTTGACCCCCACCCTGAAAGGTTCCTATCCCCGGTAAGTCTACTTTAATATGCTGGGAATGCTCAGAAAGAGAATCACCTTGAGAAAAGTATCCTCGGTGGAAGAAAGCAAGACCTCTTCACAAACTGAAAACAGACAGTCCACAAAAGAAATCAAAAGAGTTAACATCAAACTTTATATTTCACATTATTGCCATAAAAATGGGTTTAAATAAGAAAAACATTAACCTTCAATAGAAGCTCCCCAATAGAGTAAGCACGGCATAATTCTTCATGGAACTTCCTTATCTCATCAAAGATTCCTAATTCAGGGAAGGATTCCAATTCCTGAAAAGGACATATTTTCAATAATCAATAAAGCATAATAAAATATAAGCATAGCATGACAGATGCAAGTTAAATGCCAGAAACTCACTCTGATATAATCATAAATTGATGGATCAGAGTCCACAGTTAACATATGGAGAAGAGATAAGACTTGTGATGATTTAGTGCTATGACATCCTTCTTTGGTTTCATAAGGAATACAACTTGCCACTACCTTTGAAACCAGAAACTAAATAGACAACAAACATGGAAAAAAATAGGTTAAATAGGGAAACCAATACAAGGAAAGCATGGGGAAGTGAGTTGTAAAAAGATACCTGAAGTTGTTCCCCAAGCACACAGGTGATTTCAGGAGATGGATTCTTTCGTAAAAGTACCAATAATGCATGAATTATGCACACGCATTGGTCTTGTAAAGCAGGGCAGCTAATAAATGGCCCAACCAAATTGAAAACATAACTGCATTTACTCAAGTTAAGCAACGTAAATGAGAAATAAGGAGGCCACAGCTTAAAACATAAAACTCAAACAAATATTTAAAATATGATTATAAAAATTTTTGAAGATGTGTCAAAACCCACCACACAAGCCTCATGACATGTCTAGGCAAAGGTCAGGTTGATAAAAAGTCTACTCAACTCACCCAATCAAGGATGGCAGGTTAAGTGGCCAGCAATACAATGCCGTCATTAAATCATAATTATAAAAGTTTGAAAGATTACAAAGCCATTAGATTCTTCTAATAATTTACTAATTGAACAATAATCTGAACGAAAATTACAGAAAGAGTTATAACATAAAGGAGTTTCATAGCTAGTTCTACACTGACCACTCGCTCAAGTCATTGCGCTAGCTGCTAGGTAACAATTTAATATTTGAAAGTGCAAGTTGAACAGAGCACACCTTTTGGGTTCCCAAGGTTTACTTACTTGAATGACAAAGATAAATTGTTGGAATAATCGTCCACCTTGGAAGCATTTTACGGTTACGGATAAGAGAGAATAAGTACAGCACATACAAAAGAATAACATCGAAGGCTAGCAGGGTAACATAACAGTGGCCCAGACACTACAGCTACTGACAAGTAATGAAGGTGGTTTAGTGGACGATTCTTATTTACAAACTATGATCCAGCTGCTCATAAGAATTATGGCACTAAAGTCAGATTTTCCATGATAGAATTTAGACCGACCATGTTCATAGCTCATGTCATTATACTAGAGGACGATTACTATTTGAAGGTACAAATTGAATATTGCACATTTTGTTGGGTTCTCAAGGTTACCTTACTGACATGACAGATAAACCATTGCAATAAGCTTCCACCTTGGAAGCATTGAGAGGTCATGAATATTAGAGCAGAGTAAGTACAGTACTTACATAATACTTCACACACGGTTAAAAGATGCTAGAATTGAAATGACAACCATATCAATAAAGTAAGCAAACTAGATTGCATGTGTTCAACTTTTAATCAGGTAACGTCTGAGGTCTCTTGCCATGGAACTTACTAGGTTGTGCTTGGAACAGCAGCTCTATGGGAAAGAATACTTATAAG
Organism: Vachellia pachyceras; assembly: GCA_025593235.1. NCBI lineage: Eukaryota > Viridiplantae > Streptophyta > Magnoliopsida > Fabales > Fabaceae > Vachellia > Vachellia pachyceras. The sequence continues at coordinate 52,740 of JANTPZ010092367.1, forward strand.
CACCTCAATTCCAGCAAGACGATGGCGCTTATGCCGATAATGAATTGCAGCTGCAATTTTATAATGAATTTCTACCAAAAACTGATGATGAAAATATCAAGAGTCATTAGATAAAGGCAAGAACAAAAAGAAAATTATAGGAAGTGAAAAACTGAGTCACATGTATTAGTAAATCACCATGAAAACTCTATCAGGGCGGAAAATGTTAATCTTGTCAGCAATGCCAGCATTATTATGACTGTCAACCCTGCATCATTATATAATATCAAGTAAAGATACAAGCTCCAAACTCATAATAAAGATATATATTGGCAGGTAATTAAACTCACATCTCAATGAAACCATCAACAACTGTTTGAATTGCGTTTGACACAATCTCTCGGGAAAAGGAAGGGACTACAGGGTCCAGTGAACAAGAGGATAAAGATAGAATGTTGCTGACAACAGATACCTACAAGTACAAAAGATGCAGGATGGTACAATAGAAGATAATGACAATTCAAATAAATTCATTTGACAAAGACAATATTGCTTATACAAATAAATGTCAATGGATGCTAACAAACTGCAGTTTTTGACACTGACTGACGTAAAGTGGAAGGTAGAATTATCTTCTGATACTTGGAAAAGGCAATCAAAAGCCTATATAAATTATATGAATGAAGAATATGCATGAGTAAAATTAAGGGAAAACAGCACTTAAAGCAAAATGCAGAGGAACAGACCATATTTCTCTTTATCAGCTTGTCCCGTTCATCCTCTGATATCTGAGCAAGATGCAGAATGAAGCTCTGAAGTACATGAGTTCCCTTTTCTGATCCAGGCTTCTTGCTGCAATGCAAAGCCATACAAACCGAAAATATGGATGCAAAATGATTTCTTATGAGAACCGTCAGAGGTTGACAAGCAACCTGCAAAAAGAATCCGCATTATAGAAAACAAAAATTGGAAAGCAAAATATATTAGAAGATAATGAGTTGAAAACTTCTACAATTGAAAAAATATTCCTACCATCCCGATGTGCAATGGGAAACATAGAAATAATGCAATATATTTGATCATCTCTTGATGCCAGTTCTATAAGCTCAAGGACATCAAATCAATATCTATATTTCAAATGGGATCATAAGAATCCTCACTATAGACTACATATTATAAAAGCTGCTGATACCTTGGCAATCCAATTCAGGTCAGAACTGTTTTCATGAAGTAGCAAAGAGGGGAGAAGCCAATGACAACAATACAGAAGAAAACGATCCGGTTCAGCATCTGGTACAAAAAGATTTCTTGCCTGCAAAACAACCAGTTTTTACGCCAAGAAAGTTTCATCATAATACATCAAATGATTGCCAAAGGTCTTAAACCAAGCTTGCATGGCTATAAATAATAAAGAAATTTCACCCAGATCCTTTATTCAATTGTGGAAGCCACACAACATAATCTAAGTTGACATGGCCTTATTTAGTAATGTTTAAGCATACAGCATCTGTTCCACCACACATACAAGAAATGATAAGATCATACCACAAGGGCCAAAATTCAAGCATCTAGGATAGATTTTACAAAAATGACAGTGAAACTGATGGAGATGTTATGCATAGGATACAAGCTAGGCTGTTAAAATGGAAAAAACCATCAAGAGGAACTTGTTGTAACTGTAAAGTACTTGCTTAACCTAAACGATAATTTCACTGAACTGCCATAAGACCACCAATAATCTATGATAGTATATATTGGGTATTGAATAGATTATATGAACCAAAAAAAGAAATTATAGGAGTAGCAAAGATGAGAATGTTGGAACATATGTGTGGTAAAACCAGAAATGACAAGATACGCAATAATTGCATGCAAGAAAAAGTTGGCATGGCTTCTATCAAGGAGAAAATAGTGAAAGATCAATTAAGGTGATTCAGCCATGTATGTGCAAAGAAGGCTATTAGGGATGCCAACGAGGATAATTGAACAGATAGTGAAAAACACAAAACAAAGTAATTGAATGGGTTCTCATGGGAAATGACGTATCTAAAAAGTTAGTTGTTGATAGAGACTAATGATATCATGCAACCATAGTCGCTAGATATCCAATTCTCCCATATATATTTTTCAGTTATTATTTCTATTTGTGATATACTGTTTTATTTTAGTATTTTTATGTAAAAATTTTGGGATTCTCAACATAACAAGGAATCCAATATCGTCTCATAAGTCAAACCATCTACATGATCTAAGTAATCATTCTTTTATTGAATATTATGAAAAGAACACCAGGGATTCATTGACGGTACCATTCCAGGATGTTTTTACTTTGACATTCATCACATACAACTGACCTTACCTAGTGGAATAAGGCATGTTGTTATTGTTGTTATATTGTATATATACCCCTCATTGGGACTATTAATGCATCTTGTTATTTTTTAACATAATTTCAAAAGTTATTTTCTATGTCATAATGATTAGGCATCCAGTTACTTGCTCTACCCACACCTCTAGTTCAACAAACTGGCACCTAGAAATATCATCAGATTTTTTTTCACTAAATTACACAGAAAAGAAGAAAAGGAATGCTCTTCAACAACACAATAAAATATAATAACTCAGAAAATAAGACAATATGATCAATAAATACACACAGATTTCTAACCATTAGTAAAAACAAGTTGAAATGCCATCAGCAGTGTGTCAACTTACTAACAAAGAATAATACAATAACCATGATGATGGTGAAGAAAAGCCATCATTTCACACCCTGCTTACAAGATAGTTATTTAGAGTGAACTAACTAGAATGAGCAGATTACCTCAACAAGTGCAACTAAGCTTACACCACAAGCAACCCAACAAAATAGAATAGGTCCCAAAAGCTCCTCCAAGTACTGCATATGAGGTCCCAAGAGGAAAAAAACATTACATTTCTTCAAATGTTTTGCATTTTGAACATGATTTTTTTTTTTTACAAGTCTTAGGCCCGCTACATCAATATCATGCGCTTTAAAAAAGAAAGAGGCAACAACTTTGCTTGAAAAGTTAAGATTACTGCTGTTGGTGATTGTGCTTTCTTGTTTGTACTTTCAACATCTACTTATTTAATTGTTAAGTTTGTCCATTTCCTCGTCTAGCATTCATTTATAGTCAATATAATTATATGTAATTTGAATTGTTTAGTTTTCCCATTTAAGTTGGATTTGAAGTCAGCTCCATATCCAAATAGTCAATTATCTGGCAAATTCTTCATTATTCTGTACCCATAATCGTTTGAATAAAGAGAGTCAGGGGGCTCTTCAAGTGCTGATCTATTCCGTCAAAATCTTCAATTTTAAAGGTTTAAAAGTCAAGCTCTTAACTCAAGACATTGTTTGACAAGTGGTAAAATCCAAGTTACTTTTTTAAACAGTTTAAGCAATTTTTCAAGTTGAAGCGCTGTTAATGACATCTAGTAAACTACCCACCTGGCACAGAGGACCTAGCAAAGCTACAAAAAAAACTATCTCATAAAAGTTATGATTAATTTGCAACCTCCAAAGGTCAATTGACATTTTAGATTAAAAACATGAAAGAGAGACAGAACAATTACCTTCGTTCTAGTCATGTACTGGAGTTCTTTTGAAAGATTGTCGAGTATGGCACACACCAATTTCCTAAAGAACAGTGCTGACATAAGTAACCAGTGCTAAATTTTCAAAATGCTGTGAGGAAATTCTTTTACCTATGATAAGGGTCCATGGCTGAAACCACACACATCATAAACACGGCCTGCACGTGTCACCAGGAATCACCAAACAATTACAACTCAGAGCTCATTTACAATTCAAAAGGAATGCATGTCCCAAAAGAAGTAACCATACCAATAATAGCCTCTCCAAAGATCGCAACATATGAAAAAGAACCCCAAACGATAAAAAATCATAAGACAAGAAGAAAACACACTATTTGCTTCCTTCACCAAAGTAATTTTGAACAAGATGTACTCCCAAAAGGGGACAACGAGAATAATAAAAGAAAAATCAGTAGAACATTGATCAGGAAGAGTTACAGAATTTGTACTAGCCTTGAACAGACAGATGTTATGATAACTTGCAAATAGGGAGGCCTCTATTTCTAGGCATGAGGCAAAAAAAACTATTACAAAAATGTCCGTAGAGATAAGATGAATACACTATAATGCCCCTAATTTCCAATATATTTACAGCAATAAAAATATAGTAATTTTTTATATATTTCAACACAATCAAATATTACGATCTACAAGTTACCTCCAATTCTATCTTGTCACTTTGCAAGGCAAGATGCATGAGAGTAAGGACAACAGTTTCCACTACAGTTTGAGACTGACAACCAGCAGCCTGTACCTCCTTTGCTGTGACCACTTTTCCTTTTGAATAAATCACCAATGGAACACCAAAATTTGAACTGACAAAATACACACCAACGAAAGGGAAAATAATCAATGACTAAAGAAGAAAAACACCAAAAAAAAACTCCAATAATCCCAAGAACTCAAAAAACCTTAACAAAGAACTATGACCAAGAAGCAAAACAATGTACATAAACAACTTCTATCAACAACATTTTCATTAAAAGAATGTCTTGATGAACATCATATCATATATAACAAGTTTTAAAAGCAACCAACCAAATGTCTAGCAAAAGCTCTTCATGACCACTCCATGTGTGGAAAAGAACACCAATCCTTCTTGCCAAGAATAACCTTACTCGAAAATCCATATCTTGGAGCATCATAAGCAACCTCTCTATCATAGTCTGCTAGGATAGGTAACACTAAGCAACGTCAAACCAAGAGATTTAGAAGCGTTTAGATCAGAAACAATACAGATAAATCCCATTTAGTGTACTAAAATCTCCCTCTACGGTTTGAGTCCTTGGTTTGGATGGTATTCGGGACATGCTACAGACATCCATCTCTTTCTCCTGACATGCTATCTGCACATTTAGTTTAACAATAGTAACCTATTCATTTCTACATTGTTAGCTCACAACTTTCCTTTGAAAAAATTTTGTTTGGAGTTCATGTAAACTCTAGACCAGTTTCTCATGACAATCATATGATAAGATAATAGCAAGGGAAGCCAAATTTTGTGGATTGTGGAGGCGATTGCCTATAATATGCTCCAGTGCTTTTGGTTGCAGCATTATAGCGGCCAAGTCTTCAAGGGAATCAAACATAACAAGTGTTTAAGGCTCCATAACCATGCCATACTCATGATTTTTAAAGGTTTTCACATCTATAAGATGAAGGAAGATTAATTAACTCATTACAAAAGCCTCCCATGACCTATCGACCACATAGAGTCAGAGGATATAATGCAAAGATGCCAACATTCTCTAAACAGGTTTATGCACCTAGCCAGCATTTTCTATTTTTCAATTTGCATAAATTACTGGTATACAAATTTTGATATAAAAAGGAAGCTTTATTAGATAGAAGGAAAATTTAAAATGAGGAGGATAAATTACCAGCATACAATCAGCAACAACATTTTTCCTTTACCAAAAATTTTGTCACAAAACTAAGAGCCGGTACTCCATTCTCCGGTGAATCTCAAATAAGCAGAGGCTATACTGGTATTTATAACATTTTGAGTTATGATTACAATCTATAAGATGAGCAGCTCCGCCTCTATTGCATCTTTGCTTCTTATCTCTACTGAGCTTGCAAAATTAGTCTCATGAAGCTTATCTCAAATTCATGATCATAGGGTCCAATAAGGCTATTTACCAAATGGCTTGAGTATTACTTGAGTTGAGAGACAAATAGCCCCATTCTTGCGTTGGGATGTGGCTTGACAGGGTGCTGTTTAATGAAAAGTGGGATTTTCTAATTTTCAGCAAGTTCGTTCTGGGATTTAGACGCCAATAAGGAACAGAAGGCCTTTTCGTAAAGAGCCTTAGTAGCAATGCTTGTGGTTGGTGGCATATATGGTATCGACAGAAATTTCTTTAATTGCATCTTCAGGAAGGGATTATTTTTCAGCTGACATTTCGGTTTCAACAAATGGTTCTTTTTTTTCCATTTATGAGCACAATTCCCTCTTGGATTAGCAGAAACAACTGGAATGCTCTCGCTAATGTTAGTTTTCCCAACTTATGTTGTTACCTTCATGCCTTTGAAGGATAAGTTGTCCTCCAATTATGCATGCTTTTTTCTGTAACTAAACAATTTAAAAATTAGTATTCAGATGCGCTTCTTTGTCTACTGTTTCATCCTAGACAAGCTTGCTTTACTTTTTTTATTATTATTATTTCCATGTTCCCGACTGCTTAACTTCAAATACAATCATCAATTTTGGGTTTGTCATGTCTTGGTTGTGTAAAAACTCACCTGACCAATTTGGGGACTTAGTAGAATAAGATCACAGATGCAATCAACCAGTTTCATGCGTCCAAACCAATCAAGATCCAATTCAGCAAGTTTCTGCACCAAATTTCCTACGAATTGAAAGCACTGCAAGGGGGAAACAGAATTAAGTAATGGCACCTTAATTGAGTAAAGAACAGTCACAAATCATGATGGCCAAGGATGTCAGTTTATATGATATCATGTCCATTAGAATGTTATTTAAAAAAGGACGGGTTTATTGGAAGCCAAAAAATATATATTCAACTAAAATAAACAAACAAGTAGAATTCCTCCAGGTAGGAAGCTCCATAAACAACATGATTAAGGGAGATGTAAGTGTAACAATAGATGCCAGTTTAAAAGGCAGACAATCAGTTTAAAACTAACATCAAAACTTTCATGATATATGATTCCAAAGAATATGTCAACTCCACACCTAAACACTACCTCAACAGCCACAGAATCACACATCAGAGTTCATGCATAATCCAACTTCAGTGAAACAGAAAATTTTAGAAGCAAAACAGGACCTTGAAATTTCCATAAAAGGCATATTCCCTGGCCACTCCCTACTCAAAAAGGCTACCAATGCCACTTTCCAACATTAAAGATATTCTGCCACTAAGAAAGCCACCTTCTAGAAAACCCATCCTCCTACCCTGAAATCCCCATTCAAGGGAAAAATTTGAGGGTGAATAGCTATTTTTACACAGCGACAGCAACCTTGAAATTACATCCAAAATTCTCTACATTTCTTCCCTTGAACCAGGACCGCAGACCTGCTATTGTCGATCTAACTAAATCAACGATTCTACATATCATGATTTCACACAGAATCAAGATAACAATCTTCCTCTAACTTGTATTAGCGTTGTTGTACAGGTAGGGTGTGCACAGCAAGGCCCAGGCTGGGTTGGGCCTGGCCCAGCAATATGTCAGCTTCATTGATGCAACTGGAGTCTTTGCTATTGGTGTCTTCAATGGAGATGGCAATGTTGTTGCATTTGAGAATATAAATTTTGAAAGGCTGAGAAAAGAAAGCGTTGATGAGTTAGGCATCAGGGCTGTGGGGCTAGAACAAAGAGAAGGGAGGGGGTTGGGCTGCTACATTTGACATACTTATTAAAAAAGAAGAATGCTAGGCTAGGTTGGACCACTTGGTCCTCAGGGCTAACCTGAGACCCAGTCTAACCCAATAATCCAATTTGTCCTAGTCTTTTCTGGGTCACAGTTTTTACAGGATCAGATCAAGCTGGGTGCATGAAGGTTTGATGTAACAAGCCCTGGTTGTGCTTTTAAATCTCATTCTGTATAATTAACAATTCTTTAACATATAATTCTTCCTACCTACAGACTATAAGGACCAACTGTCTATTCCATAAAACACAAATACAATGAAATCTGAAATTACCTGGTTAGTTTCATCTTCCCTCAAATATAGGCCACAGTTTTTTTTACCAGCTGCATCCAACGATGACAAAGTAGATAATAGACCATGGACAACAGCCAGTACATTACCACAATCAGCCTTCATTCT
>JANTPZ010092368.1:0-10827 GCA_025593235.1 Vachellia pachyceras
TGGAACAAGAGATAACTGATGAGAAGAAGAGAAAGCCGTCCACTGCTAATGTGATGCCTCCGCTCCCTTTTCCTCAAAGATTCAAGAAGAAGGAAGAAGATGCTCAATTCAGGAAGTTCGTGGATATGTTTAAACAACTTCATATAAACATCCCTTTTGCGGAAGCATTGGAAAATATGTCTAAATATGCTAAGTTTCTCAAAGATGTTTTGTCTAAGAAGCATGGGTTCTGCGAATATGAGACTGTAGCATTAACGGAAGAAAGTAGTGCAGTTATTCAAAGGAAGCTACCTCCTAAACTCAAGGATCCCAGAAGTTTTTCCATCCCTTGTAACATTGGGACTACTTTTTGTGGTAAGGCTATTTGTGATTTGGGAGCAAGTGTGAATTTGATACTCCTTGCTGTTTTCAGCCAATTATGTTTGGGAGAGCCAAGGCCTACTACTGTCACTCTTCTCTTTGCGAATCGTAGTACTTCTTAACCTAATGGAATCATTGAAGATGTCCTAGTTAAATGGACAAGTTTATTTTCCCTGCTGATTTTATTGTGTTAGATTGTGAAGTTGATTGGAACATTCCTCTCATCTTTGGAGGTCCATTCTTAGCCATTGCAAGGACCCTTTGTAATGTAGAGAAGGGGGAAATCACTATGAGGGTTGATGATGAGAAAGTGATAATCAACATGCTGAAGGCCTTGAAATTTCATGATGATTCAGCCAATTGTTCTTTCATTGACCTATTGGATTCTATTGGTTAACAAAACTCTTATGCTTCCATGCTAAAAGACCCTTTAGACGCATTTTTGATTGGAGAAAAGAGCTTTGAAGAAGTTGATGAAAAAGTTGAAGAGGTTTTTCACCTTGAATCATTTCCTCATTCAGGGCCAGGAACTGTTGAACCACTTGAGGTGTCCGATGCCTTGAGTAAACCATTAAAGCATTCCATTTGAGAAGTTCTTTCTTGACAACCTCTTTCATAACCGGATTCAAACGTCTTTGATGTTTAATAGAGGTCTTGTGATTATCTTCCAACAAAATTTGTGCATACAAATAGAAGTGCTTATTCCTTTAATGTCATCAAAAGTCCACCCAATAGCCCTCTTGTGCTCTCTAAAAACTCTCAATAGCTTCTCTTCTTGCAACTTAGATAAAATAGAAGAGACAATGACCAAGATAAGCATACTTGAGATGATTCGATAATGGCTTCAACTCTAACAACAGAGGAACTTCAATGGAAGGTTTCAATGGTTTACTCAAGGCATCGGACACCTCAAGTGGTTCAACAGTTCGTGGCCCTGAATGAGGAAATGATTCAAGGTGAAAAACCTCTTCAACTTTTTCATCAACTTCTTCAAAGCTCTTTTCTCCAATCAAAAATGCGTCTAAAGGGTCTTTTAGCATGGAAGCATAAGAGTTTTGTTAACCAATAGAATCCAATAGGTCAATGAAAGAACAATTGGCTGAATCATCATGAAATTTCAAGGCCTTCGGCATGTTGATTATCACTTTCTCATCATCAACCCTCAAAGTGATTTCCCCTTCTCTACATTACAAAGGGTCCTTGTAATGGCTAAGAATGGACCTCCAAAGATGAGAGGAGTGTTCCAATCAACTTTACAATCTAACACAATAAAATCAGCAGGGAAAATAAACTTGTCCATTTAACTAGGACATCTTCAATGATTCCATTAGGTTAAGAAGTACTACGATTCGCAAAGAGAAGAGTGACAGTAGTAGGCCTTAGCTCTCCCAAACATAATTGGCTGAAAACAGCAAGGAGTATCAAATTCACACTTACTCCCAAATCACAAATAGCCTTACCACAAAAAGTAGTCCCAATGTTACAAGGGATGGAAAAACTTCTGGGATCCTTGAGTTTAGGAGGTAGCTTCCTTTGAATAACTGCACTACTTTCTTCCGTTATTGCTACAGTCTCATATTCGTAGAACCCACACTTCATAGACAAAACATCTTTGAGAAACTTAGCATATTTAGGCATACTTTCCAATACTTCCGCAAAATGGATGTTTATATGAAGTTGTTTAAACATATCCACGAACTTCCTGAATTGAGCATCTTCTTCCTTCTTCTTGAATCTTTTAGGAAAAGGGAGCGGAGGCATCACATTAGCAGTGGACGGCTTTCTCTTCTTCTCATCAGTTATCTCTTGTTCCACTTTCTTATTTTTACCCACATTATCTAACTTTTTCAGTTTGCTTCATTTTCTCATTTTCTTCCTCTTCTACTACAATTTCTTCACCTACGGTGTCTTCACCAACAACTTCTTCAACCACTTGATCATTCACCTTCAAATTACGCTTAATGGAGGTAGGTAAGTCTGATAATACATTACCACTTCTCAAATTAATGCATGACATTCCTCCTTTCCCTCTCTTTTAGGATTGGGCACCGTATTACTTGGAAGCCCATTTCTTGGTTGTGTATTCATGTGTGAAGCAATTGACCCATTTGAATCTCAAGGTTATTGATTGTTGTATCGTGAAGAGCAACTGTACTGATTAAGCCTTCTTGACCCTTGATCATTTTCCTTAAAAGTTGGTTTATCTCACAATCACTCTCTTTGACCTTTTGAGAATAATCAAATCCCGGTGGTGAATTTGTTTACTAGTAGAAGCATATTGAAGAGGTGGATTCTCACTATGTCCTTTTTTCTAAAAAAATTGGGGTGATCTCGCACACCTCTATTGTAGGTATTAGAATAAGGGTTGCCATATGGATACCTCTGATTGATATTATTCAAGTAATGAGCTGATTCCATACTGTGATGACAATTCTTATGTGAGTGGGCTTCCCCACAAATTTCACAAGAGATACTTGGAGCTTGAATGACATGAATATTCCTCGAAGAGTTTTTCTCTATCTTTATTTCAAGTTGATCAAATCTCTTAGCTATTGCTTCGAATTGAGCGGCAATGTCTTTGGAAGAAGTGGAACCACTTGAAGGATTTGGTTCCTTGTATATGATCGATAACCAAATCGTGCTTTGTCCGCTTGTTGCAGACTACTAGAAACAATGTCTTCATACAATTGTTGTATATCAGCAACTCCCATCTTGCCAATTCCACCATTTGAGGCATTATTGAGCATATTTGAAGTGGCTACATCTAATCCGGTCGTAAATGCTTCAAGTAGGACATAAGTCTTCTGCTCATGATTAGGACAATTGCGTCATAGCTCCTTAAACCTTTCCCAAGCCTCATGAAAAGCTCGCCTAACACTTGTTGAAAACCCGGAAGTTCAGCCCTTTGAACATCCCGTCTACCCCTTGGAATGAATCTTGCCTTGAATTTAACTGCCAACTCATCCCAAGTAGTGATAGAGTTAGGTGGTAGAGCTGTAAGCCAAGCTCTTGCCTTTTTATCCAGTGACAAAGGAAAAGTCTCAATCTTAAAGCATCAAGAGTCACTCCATGTTGTATGAAGTTTTCACATATTTGCACAAAGTGTGTCAAATGCTGAGTATGATTCTCATTATGATTTCCCGAAAATGAGCATCTGAAGCATTTGAAGCATGACCAGCTTTATCTCAAAGTTTCTGGCGGTAATGACTGGGAATTGGATACTTAATTGATAAGTAGTCTGGTCTTGCTCAAGATACTCATCCAGTGTACGATCCATGTCATTATCATTACGATTGGCCATGTTGTGATGTTGATTTAGATGTGGTGGGGTGGGTTGCTCAGGTTCAAAAATGCAAGGAATTTGAGGAGGAGTTTTAGTCACAATATCAAAATCCTTAGATAAGTAATCTTCAGCTACCCTTAACGCACAATCTCTAAATTGGTTTGCACAAGACACCATGGTACCTACAAGTAAGAGACTCAAATACCCAATATCAAACTTATCAAAACAAACAGAGGAAGTGAAAATGCAAACAGAAAGAAAAAGGAAAAGAATAAAAGCCCATGTGTAACCAATAGCACAATGACACCAAATAACTCGAAAGACTTGAGCCAAAGTCCTCGGCAACGGTGCCATTTACTTGTTCGCCGTTTTTCTACCGCAAGTATACGGGTTGCAAGTAGTATAAAAAGTTATCACTCCCACAAAGACTATGGCAAAATTGAGCGAATAAATGCAACTGTGCTACTAATTACGTTGGGCAAAAATCATTTTTGAAATGTTCAATTTGTGAAATAATTGTTGATCCAAAACAAACTAATTTAAAATGCAAATAAAAGTTGATTCTAACTCTAAGAAATTGAGACTCTAGGATTACTTCTTCCCTCTATACTTCATAAAACTAGTTATTTCCTTATTAATTAGCTTTAATGAAGAATCTAGTATTGGAAAAGCTCTCTCAAGTCAAAACCGACATCTAATTTCAAGAACTCATTCAATCTCTTGCAATAAGCTAGTGAAAATAGTCATTAAGTACCAATCTTATAATGACAATACTAGGTCAATAGGTAAATCTCTTTCCTATCAACAAACTCTCCACATGGTCCATGAGTTTCCAGTCAGCATGAGTTTATCCAAGTTCTTTAAATAAGAAAATCTCTCTCAAGCATCATCTCATTCAACAAATCAACTAAATGGTGATCAAGTATTTAGTGGCATGAAGCAAAGAATAAACTCAACATATAATCCTTCTTTAAATGCCAAAAGAAGGAGAATAACAAAGTTTTAATCCATATAAAGGTTCAAAGCAACTCTAGAAATGAAATGCTTAGCTACACATATGTATATATATAAGAAAACTAAGATCAACAAGTGAGAACATAATTAACTAAGGAGAAAAGAGTAGAGAAGAAGAAAACCCAAGTTGAAACTCCAAAATCTCTCTTGAAATCTCTCTAAAAGCTTCAAATCTCTTCAAGAGCTCCAAACCCTAGTAAAGAATTGCCTCAAGCACCTTCTAGGAGTGAAGAATGAATGATTTTCGATCAAACCTTGTGTTTTCTAACCCTAGAGCCAGTTACAACAAGTAAAACGCGTAACTGTATGGACATCAGACTTCGTTGGCTTCAGCCAAGAAACTTGTTGGCTGAAGCATGTGGCACAGAGAGCATCAAGTCTTTGTTAGCTTCATCCAAGATGTTTGTTAGCTGAAACATGTGGCACAGAAAGTATCAAGTCCTCCTCTAACTTCATGATAGATGATCTTTGTTCAATCTTTGTTGCTACAAGCTTTGTTTCTTAGCCTTACAACACTTCCATTAAAGTGTTGAGGAGTAACAATGCCAAAGAATACTTGAGTTGACCCTTTAGAGAGTTCCTAATCAGTAAGGACCATCAAATCTCCTGTGTATACACACCTCAACAAAATAGAGTTGCTGAGAGGAAAAATAGACACCTTTTGGATGTAACCCGAGCCCTTATGATCGAACAAAATGTTCCAAATGTGTTTTGGGGGATGATGTGTTGAGAGATGCTTACCTCATCAATCGGATACCATCCAAAATCCTTAACTTTAGCAATCCCATTTAATGCCACCTTGACACATATCCAAACTCTCCTCTAGTCTCCACTATACCCCAGAAAGTGTTTGACTGTGGAGTCTTTGTGTATAACCAAAATGGGGGGAACTAAGTGCTAGGGCTGACAAATGTATCTTTTATAGATATTCTTCTACCCAAAAAGACTACAAGTGCAATTGTCCTACCACTTGCAGACTTACAGTATCCGAAGATACAGTTTTTTATAAGGATGATGCCTACTACCCCAAATTGCCCATTCAGGGGAGAACAATGGCGTGGAATGGGTAATTTGGGAACTTGAACATCCCATTGTGTCTAAAATACCTGAAATCCCCACAAACCAGCCTGAAAATCCCATAAAACTTGAAATTCCAGAAATACTCATACTAAAAAATCAGCCTGAACTTGCAATCCATCTTCTCAAAACACATCCCAAACTGTAGAAACTAATGCTGAGATGTCGGTGGTTGCACAATCTAATCCTGATGAGATGACACCATAGGATCATAAGGAAGAAAGCTGTAATAGAGTCCCATCCCGAACATTCCAAGGCAACGCCATGACTCTAACCCGATGCCAGATTCTGAGAAAGTGGGCTGGCCTATTGCACTCAGAAAGCGAGTAAGATCTTGTACTCAGTATCACATTCAAATATTTGTCTCATATGGCAATTTATCTACTAGAATGTAGAGTTTTGTGCTGAATGATGCTCAGATCAAAGTCCTGGCTGCATTTCAACAAGCCATGGCTGACCCTAACTAGAAACGAGCAGTGGAAGAAGAGTTGAGCGCCTTAAAGGGGAACAGAACATGGGAGATTACCACCCTTTCTAGGGGAAAGAAACTAGTAGAATGCAGATGGATCTTTAATACAAAATTCAATCCAGATGGAAGCATTAATAAATATAAGGTGAGGTTAGTTGCAAAAGGGTACACCCAAACATATGGAATTGATTATCAGGAGACCTTTGCACTAGTGGCAAAGTTCAATAGCATCAAAGTTCTTTTGTCTATAGTTGCCAACCTTGATTGGTCTCTACATCAATTGGATGTCAAGAATGCTTTCCTGAATAGAGATCTGGAGGAGGAAGTGTACATAGAAGTCCCAGATGGAGTCATAGATCCACAGAATTCTATCTGCAAACTTCACAAATCCCTATATGGCCTTAAGCAATCTCCAAGGGCATGGTTTGATGAGTTTACTAAAGCAGACAAGAAGTTTGGCTATAACCAAGGGTAGACGGGATCATACCCTATCCATCAAGCATGGTAAGGGCAAAGTAATTATTTTGATTTTGTATGCGGATGATATAGCCATAATTGGGTATAGGTATGATGAGTCATCTATTACCCGACTCAAGAATGCCTTGGCGAAAGAATTTTAGGTCAAGGACCTAGGACAAATGAGATGCTTTCTTGGCATAGAAGTAGTAAGGACTAAGAAATGGATCAACATGTCACAATAGAAGTATACGCTTGATTTACTACAAGAAATATGAATGCTCTGAGTGAAACTAAATGAGACTCCAATGGAAGATGCATGCAACCTTGAAGTTAAAGTGGAAGGAGTACATGTAGGTTCTAAGAGGTATAGACGATTGGTGGGCAAACTAATATATTTAACTCACACCCAACCAAACATTAGACATGTAGTTGGAGTAGTCAGTCAGTTCAGGCACTAGCCTCAGGAAGAACATATGACTGCTGTTTACAAGATCTTAAGCTAACTCAAACTCAATCCCAGAAGAGGAATTTATTTTGAAAAGGGAAGTGCTGTAAATATAGAGATCTACACTAATGCAGATCACGCTAGATCCGTGGATGACCGAAGATCAATAACGGGTATTGCATTTATGTTTAGGGCAACCTTGTCACTTGGCGAAGCAAGAAACGAACCGTAGTATCCAGGAGTAGTGCTGAAGCTGAATTAAGAGCTATAGCTCTTGGAGTATGTGAAGGGATCTGGCTTATCAGACTTCTAAAGGAGTTAAGAATTCCATACGAATGCCCCCTAGACAACAAGGCAAGCATAGTGATGAACAAAACCTAGTCTATCATGATCGAACAAAACATGTTGAAATTGATAGGCACTTCATCAAAGAGAAAGTTGAAGGTGGCATCAACAAATTAGACTATGTACGGTCAGCAGATCAAGTTTCAGACATCATGACCAAGCCTCTTCCTCAAGTCAAATTTGAAGGACTTCGAAGCAAACTGAGAATGATAGATATATATTCTCCAACTTGAGGGGGAGTGTTAGAAATTAGATTTCAAATTTGATCTTTGCCTGGTTTATTTCCTGAGTTGTTGCCTAGGATTAGAAGAGAATAACTCTCCATTAGTCACTTGATTGTAATTGCTGATTTTGCTCCCCTTGATTGAGCTCTCAGAACCTATATAATGTACTCCTTCCTCTCAATAATACACACAACAATGAGAGCATTTTCTTAAATAGAAAATAATATCATGATTTTGAATGCAATGTTGGGGTGTTTATGAAGAATTAAAATCACAGTGTTGGATGTTACTTTGTACTTCAAACAATGATGTATATATTCACTATCTAATAATTGAAAAATGGATGTTTTTCTTGTATGATGGATGTGAAAGATAATAATCAAAATAGTCTCTGTTTTTTTTGGAAAAAAAAATCCGTATTGATTCTTCAAACGGAATTCAGGTGCAAATATAATGTTTGTTGCCTAGCTCACGAGGCAAATGAGATGTACAAAAAAAAAGTTTGGTGCCATTTTGATTTTACATCAAGACCTTATTAGAAAGTCACCTTTGATTTATTTTTTATCTTTATTTTAAATGTATATTGACAATTTAATTAATGCCTTTCTTATTTAAACATTATTGTTATATAATCAAATGTATATATTTCTGTGCTTTTTAATTAAATTAGATTATTTAAATTATGACCAGTCTAACTCTTGACAACCACAGGACTCACTACCCGTTGTACAGAAGCTGGTTGGACAAAATTTGCGATTCGGGTGTATTTATATGCTTTGCAAGGTAGCCAGAGCAAGTCAGGCTTCATACATCTAAAATCTAATAACAAGATTTAACTATAACTAGTACAATGAGTGAAGAGTGGGGTAAATTTAATAATAGACACTTGATGGTATTCCAGTCCAAACTTCCATCTCTGTCTACCTAAATTAAATCTCCTACAATTCTCCATCATTACCCTACAACCATCCATCCTGGCTTGGCCCGGCCTGGGGGGCTAATTCTTTGCCAGTTATTCCCCTTCCAATAACTAGATCCAAAGGTTGGCTTGATATGCTATTAAGGTAAAGCTATATCAATCATGCACTTGACATAAGTGAGAGGATTGAATATTCCTATTATCTTGCAGAATACCGAAAACGAAAGATGATGATTCAGAGGTAGTTATTAGGTGAACTTCTATGATCTAGAAGCAGTTCTCTAAGGGATTGCTTCTCAACTCAATCCTCATACCGGAAACAATGTTTATATACACACATATTTGGCCAATAAAGTCTTAGTATATAATGAACATAGCAGAATACACAAATACCAAACAACCAAAATCTAAATGAGAAAAAAATTATGTAAGGGCAAAAAAGCATCCTAGCATAATTACGAATTTAGCAAAACACAACCAAAAAATTTTAATGTAGAAAACAATTGGAATTTACCGCATTTTAGATGCACCACTATCTTCTCCAGCTTTCCTTTCAGATTTCCCCCTTAAGTTGCATCCTTCCTTTGTCCAGCAACGCACCAATCCGTAATGGTTGAATGAAAAAATACAACCAAAATATCAGGCCTCAATCATATATTATTCGTCAATATTTGATTTAGGATCTTGTACAAATCCAAATTTGTAATCACCAGTTATAATGAAATAAGCCAATGCCAATTAGCTTCTCTAAATCAGGTCAAATAAACGATATAGATGAAGGTGTTATGATGGCATTAAATCAGAGCAGTACAGAATGCAAATATATCTATGTAAGCAGAAAAAACAATTACATTTATAACTAGCTTTTCTCCCTACATGTTTTATTAATCTTGCAAAAACATACATATAAAGGCTTGACAGCTTAACCTAGACGTTGGACAGAGCCTACAATATCTCTAGAATCCCTAAGATTAGGAAGATGATCTATGTAAATGATTCACATGAAATTAATGCAAGATCAAGCAATATACGGAAACATAGTAAACCAAAAAGGGGAGAAAAATGAATCAGAATAAACGGTGAGGAACAGATCAGATTTGAATCTGGCAGACTTTGGTAAGCAAGATCGGCTCAGGCTTTTCAGGTTTTCGACAAAGTAACAAGGGAACATGAAGATCAATTCCTGTGACAGTGACCAAGAAATAATATACAACAAGACAACATCACCCAAAATCAATTTGGACGCTTTGATATGTTATACTGGAAGTGAAGAAAAAGGCCAAATAATGATGCTTTACTTCAATCTTCCGAAAATTGTGATTAGCTATTTCTTGACGCCATGATGTAACAAGCTTAAAATATCTCCACCTAGCGATTCCTTACTACTTATTTGTGAGATCCTACTTCCATCACCGGTAAAGATATTGAGTCGATCATAAGAAATTGGAGCAAAGAATACATCAAAAGAGCAGTTTTACATCAGACACTTGCATCAGACGTTGGAAGGAGAGGAAAGGAAATACCTTGCATAGAGGATTTTACTGAGTCTCTTCACATTTCTTCTGTACTGAGTGTATTTTGTGTTTCTTGCCTTAGCAGATTCCTTCTTCTTCTCAACCTCATCCTTTCCTTTCTCACATTCTTCATCAGAGTTGATGATCACAAATAAGTTTGGTTCTTCTGGTTGAATGCTAGTCTCTGATCAGAAAATCGAAAACTAATTTTCAAACGATAGCAAAAAAAAAAAACTTCAATGATTCCACTTCGAATTGATAAAACTGAAAGAAACGGAAGAAAAATGAAGTTTAAGCTTACATCGCATGAAATCTCAACAAGATCGGTTGAATGCTTGCCCTGTACGATTCTTGTCGCTCAGAAAGATTCTCCGGAAAAAACCTCCAAGAGTCGAAGGCGGCGACGTGATGAGCACCTTGAGAATAATCAGATCTGTGCTAGTCGATGAATTATCGGATCTAACGATTCCCATACTCCTCCCTCTCCCATTTTTTTTTCTTTTGGCCATCCGCTATAGCAGGTGTTTCTGAAACCGTTTTCAGGTATTCGACACTATTGGCGGACCAAATCCTCCCAACAACGGCTATTTTTTAGTGTTCTAACCCGAAATTCCATATACGCCCTCACCCATTCAAACTATGGTTTGTTGGTCTTTTTTCCTCTACGATTACCATTTTCTTTCTTGTCGCCGTTAAAGTTCTTCGAGAACCTTCTTAC
>JANTPZ010092369.1:0-16396 GCA_025593235.1 Vachellia pachyceras
CCTGACCGTGTTCTGCAAAAGCTTGAATAGAATGAAGTGACAAAAATGTTTTCCCCTGAGAAATTAGCATGCCCTCTAAATGCCAGTTTGAGGTGTGGAATCCACTGGAGGGCAGGTTTTCTCTAAATGCCAGTTCAAAAATTTATTGCAGTGTTTTGAATGCCTGAAGATTTTGTTGTGGTTGAGATCCTTAGTTCTCAGTTAAGATCTATTAAGTCTTACTCAGCGTTTGATTTTAAATTTGATGAACTGCTTTGATTGATTATAGCGCTCAGAATATGATTTCGAAGAGGAGATAAGAAAAGCTAAGCAAAGCAACAGAGGTGGTACATGCCGCAGATCATCCGATTTTAATGGGTATGGAAAACCGTCTGATCATTATAGATCGTCCGACCGAAGTTCTAACAGACGGCATGGACGGGATCATTGGAAGACATATGGAAATTCATATTCTCGATGGTGAGGGGATACAGAAGTGGTCGTTTACATGCCCGGTCCAATTTAAAGTGATGGTCCTTGTTCTCATTCATGATAGCGTGGAAAAAGGGGCTTGATTCTGCCTTCTCATTTAATAATTGTGCCTTTACTCGGTCCAAACCAATTGAAAGTAAGTTGGGCCATTTCTCTAATGAGATCTGTTTGGTGAATATTGCAGGCAGGATTATAGGGAGTGATGTAGCATCAAGTAGCGAAGACAAGGATTGGGAAGCTAGGCAAGAAAATATTGTTTTGATCATGTAAAAGCAACTTCAATTCTGTTTTGGGTACTACCCAACAGATGACTGGTACGGTATATTTGTGGACGATCGTATATATTGATGGTGCCATTTAAGTATGGTGTTACTGTTTCTATCTGCCAATGGGACGGGTAAAGGAAAGCGTATAAGTTGGGCTATACTTAAGACTTGATTGTGTATGGGTCATTACCCCCAAAAGACGTATCGTTTATATCGTCCAACACCCTTCTAAACCTCTCCGATATGGGATTTTGACATTTTCCCCTAGTCAATCCACTAGAGATCTCTCCGTGGGGCTCACCGGCAACCTTGCTGGCGTCCGAAGGGTCCACCAGAGATCAAAGGCTCAGGGCTAGCTCTGATACCACTTGTCACGGGGGTCGTTAATCTCTCCCTCAAAAGAAGTCTTATGGGGGCGTGCAACGCGCCCGTTTATATAGTGAAGCACCTTCCCAAACCTCTTCGATGTGAGATTTTGACACTTTGGAGAAGTGAAGGGCAGCTAATAATGAGAGCTTCAGGCAATTCAATCTGGCCGGTTCCAGAAATTAATTTCCCCGGTTTTTTTGAGTTCCAATACTCAAATGACATAAAATGAATTAATAGTATAAGTTTTCTTACAAGGCACCGGAAGATGGTGTGTGAGAGAGGATGTGAAGGGAAAAAAGATGTGAGACAATCAGTTAATTTAGGGTAAAGATAAAAGGTGCATTAAATAAATTTTTAGATAAAGTAAGATTGTTTAGACATTGGATCATGCATATGAAAAATAATGTAATTTATAAATAGAACGGAAAGGGATAAGATTTTGGTTTGGAGTGAGCCCTACCATTTGAAGTAAAGTCTTTAATATTCGCTCAATATTAAACAAAAAAAAACCTGATCGGTGTACCCCTTTTTTGTTCCTTCGAAAATTTTGAACGATCCGTGGAAACCAAGCTTAATTTGAGCCAGTACGATTTTCCATTTCATTTTGGATTTACTTTTATCTTTTGCGTCATTCGTGCCCACTTTATGTTCATTGGCATAATCATTTAGTGAAATAATAAAATTCTTTTACCAAGTAAATTAATAATAATAAGAATAAAAAAGTATGGCCAAATGATGATAATCGAATAAAATAAATATTATACATGCTATTTGTTCATGTAAAAATGTTTACTTCAGAGAGAAAAGTTGCTACTACCCAACTCCCGCCATCAGAAAGCAAAGGAAAAAAATGAGGATAACAATTAAGGTCTAAATACTACTTCTATTCTTTAATATACAGTTGATATTTGGGGATAATAAAGAAAAACTAAATAAATAACTTAATTATAACACACTTTCTGAAATATTTATATGTATTGTTATAGATTTGTTAATTTATTTCTGTAATATCCCAAAAAAATCAACTAACTCTTAATAGTATAATATTTAACATGTTTTAAAAACTTGTCAATCAGCCTTTAAGGATTAAGTTGGAATCAATTCAGCTTGAGATGGAAAAAACAATTAGATTTAGTAAAAGTGAGTTATTCATTTCGGGGGATCGGTTATGTGCTCATGTTTGGGAATCCCGTTTTGACAACGGGCATATAAGACAAAACAAAAAAAGTATTTTGAAATCTTTAAAATACATCTCAAAATTCATAAAAAGTATCTCAAAATCTATAACTCCTTTATTCTAACAGAATTTCCAAACACACACTGTTTCAGTCACTAAACCGAAAGGAACAATAGAATGCACACCCTTAGTACAAAAGCTTGGTATACAACAGAGTATAGTGCAAAAGCTAGCAAATCACCAGATTAAGGCAAGTCCAATTTATTAACCGCACCCGCTAAGGAATTCCTATGCAACAAGGAAAGGCAAGACAGTGAGCATAAATGACTCATACGAGAAGGTTGCAGAACCAGAGTAAGATGTATCCTCTCCTTAAACTTCTTGCTTAGACCCTGCAACATATTATACATATTACTCGTCGTGAAATCAAAACTGGCCATTGAATTACCAGATGACAATGATTCATTGGTTTTGGAATACAAAAGACCAAGAATGTTCCATTTAGATAACAAAGTTAAAAAAAAATCCTCCCTATTAAAATTTAACAAGAGAAAAAAAGGTTAATTATTTAAAATTTTCAAGTTTTTTCTAATGTTCAACATAAAAATAGTAACAAAAAAATCGGCATGCTAAAAAAGACCCCACCATTTTGTCTGTTTGTTTCCTTTTCAGTGCAGCGCTACATTACTAAAGCAATTGGGATTATACGGTATGCTAAAGAAGTGGTAAAATTCATTCTTAGTTTTTTGCTTTTTTGGAGCCATCATCCATTCTTACATCTGGAAGCAGATGACAATGGTAAAATGACTTCAAGGCAAAAACTACGAAAATCAAAATTATAAGTGAGTTGGGAGCTCACCTTCACAGTAAGACACACCTGGAATTAGCAAATCAGGGAAGGGAAAGTATCAGTACAGAAGATTCATTTTGTGCAGTGATTTTAATAATATGGCTTTTAATAATAACTAATAAATAAATAAAATCACAGAAAAACATACACTATAGCAATGTTTGGCAAAGCGTTCAACAATCCCAAAAACACGTTCAACAGTGTTTTTCCGTAAAACGAGATAATCTCCTTCACATATTTATCTTGTAAATGGTAAAAGCACTTCTCCACCGCTTTTTCAAACGGACATATTCTATAGCGTTGCTTTTCCCACCAGTTTTGTCAAACTTGGAGCAAGTACAATACCGCAGGTGAAACTGCAAACCCCAAACTCAACAAAGCATCTCTCAACTCAGGCAAATCAATTCTGCCACTCTTGTCCACATCAAATCTCTAAAAAATAGCCTGATGTTAACAACAAGTCAGAACACAAGCAGAAGTAGAGGTTCAAACGGGGGAAAATAGTCAAACAGATATGAACAGATGAGAAGTACCCTCCAGTTCTGCAGACTGTAAAATAGAGCCGTAAACTCCTTGGGTCCTGCAATGAAATAGCCAGAATTCAACCACCGAGAGGAGATGAGAAGGTCAAGGAATTCTAATAATAAAAAGGCAGACAACACATCGTCGAAAATTATAAATGATTGATTGGTCTCAAGTCTTAACCATGCTAAGGGAGGACCAAAAAAATCCGACTAACACACACACATAAACTCCCCTTTCAAGTTGCAAATTTTGAGGACAGACATACAACTATTAGTAATAGTTTGGATGAACATTCTTTTACTTTTGTGGTCATACATGCCAATACAAACATAATCTAGGCTAAAGAATTCCATTTCATTTGTTATTCTCTTCTTCATTTCCATTATCATCAAATTCCTTTCTCCATAAAAAAAGGAGCCCATGTACATAAAATCTCTACTACCATACAAAGGTAATGTATGAGTGGTACAGTTTAACCGCAGAAACAACAAATGCAAATATTTGTTTTTCAGCACTTGATTGTCAGTGTATGTATTTAAAACTGCTGGCTAATCTCAAATTAACAACTCAAACTAATCATTCAAATTCCGATTAAGAACTCCAAGGTAGACCCTACGGGATGTGGCATCCACCGCAGCAGAAGCGACATGACAGTGGTCCCATAGAAGTTAAATCACTGAAGAAACCAGGGACAACGGTCTCTACGTAAATTAATGCGTTCTTTCGCAAATCCTTTTCCACTATTGCATTTGCCTGCCATCCATTGCTTAACGTGTAGAGACTATTAGATTTATGTAGAGACCGTTCTGATATGTGTTTCATGCCCACATTTTTACTTGCTTCTGTTGCTCCAGTATCATCTTCCAGTTGCAATAATGAGTCCCCCATGAGGTGCTCATGGAAGGAATCTATGAGCACATTATCTCAGCC
Source organism: Vachellia pachyceras (assembly GCA_025593235.1). Lineage (NCBI taxonomy): Eukaryota > Viridiplantae > Streptophyta > Magnoliopsida > Fabales > Fabaceae > Vachellia > Vachellia pachyceras. The sequence continues at coordinate 4,589 of JANTPZ010092369.1, forward strand.
TTAAAAATGAGGCTCAATGGCGCCGTTTCAAGGCTGAGCATTAGGTGCTCATGGAATGCCGACTGGTAATATATGCTTGTCGACTCTTTTAATTCCCGGTTACATGTAGAAACATGTCCAATTTGCGCGGTGCTGGAGATGGTGGCTTTGACTGGCAGTTATCAGCTTGTTTTGTTAGGCTTTGCATCACCTTTCAATATGATAGTTATTAAGGAAATGTCGTTGGACCTTCTATTTTCACATTTTTTACTCGAAGTGCGTCAAACATTGTAAAGAGGTATAAAAGTAACATGGAGATTGAAATTCTTGAATACCCTTGACTTGAAAGGACATGTATATTGCATAATACATTTTGTGAAAATTGTTTTAAAAGGATACTGTACTTTGCTGGCCCATTCATTTGATTCATTTTTAAATTAAGTCAATTGTATTCCAGCCACCTTAATTTTTTTTTTTTTGCAAAAAATAATATGCTCCTCCATAATTATCTTCTTATGGTTTTGTAATCTACCCCATATCACATCTCTGTATTCCCCTTGTATTATGTAAGATTTGAGTCTTTGATAGAGCTCAATAATTAGACATCTTTTAATGATCAACCTTAGGATTTTGTAGGATTTAATTGAATATTTTGGACATAATTGAGTGTTAATATGTACAGTTTTAATACAAGTCATTTTATAAAATCTACAAAGTAATTGATATTTCTTCTATTGATACCTTTTTTTTTCCGCCTGGTTTTCGGAGCTTTGCCCCGACTAATCCGGACCCGACCCGCGTCACGCACTTGGAAATGGTAGGTGAGTCTCCCAACGGTGGCTTCTACATACACAAGGACTCGAACTTGAGACTTTACTTAAGCTGGAACAAACTGCTTACCACTTGATTTAACCAATCGTTAGTTTCTATTGATACCATTTTTTTTTTTGGTACAACTATTGATACCATTGATATATAAGAGTGAGGCACTGCAAGAGATGAGTGAAGTCCAGCGAGTCAAGGCCTCAAGGGGAATGACGATCCTGGGCTGGATTGCATTAATGGGCTTCGAATTGTTACATATTGTGATGGGCCGAGCGGGTTGGCAGTCGGAGGGGCACCATAGGCTGATTCTTTGTTTTGATCAGAAAAGAAAATTATCGCTCTGATCCGAAAGAGAGGATTGTTCCTGGAGCCGGAAGATCCGTCTAAACTTGTGGTGTCATTCAATGATAAAATCGCACGTTCCGGAAAATAAACACAACATTGTTAGCTTTTTTAATTAAAAAATTAAATAAATTACTATGTTTATTCCCTTAACTCCACACTACCACTATAGTAACTTTAACTCATTCACTAAATAAGACATTGGAGTTAACTCATCATATTTGTTATATATTGGATATTTTTCAACGTTACCCTTATTAAATGTAGCCTTGAATGAGAAAGAAAAATATAATAAATTATATTTAAATTTTAATTAAGGTAAGGTTGCTTAATCATCCTATAAACGACTTGTACCATTAACCACACCATCCTTCAAAAAGTAACTTGTATTATGAACCGAAGATAGTATCATTTTACTCAAAACTAATTTACTTAATTTATAAACTGATATATAATCTAATGATACATATAAATTTGAATAATATATTTAACTTCTTTGATTTTTTCATAAATAGCGAATTATCTCTTATATTAAGAATCAAACATAGTCTTATTTTAAATATAACATAATATTGCTTAATTTAATAAATTTATTATTGTATACTTTTCATTTTAAATACAGGAAACAAATTAGTTTTTATTATCATTACTAGCATAAATCGTTCCAAGTACATGAGCCTTTCTTTTGATTTTGTGGTGCAGGCTAGGCAGGCCAATCATGTTTTCCAAGAATCTGGCCTATGGAATGTTACACTCCTTTTTCTCAGCCTATAGCAAGCCTGTACAAGGTTTGGCCCGGCCCCAAGCATGTTAAAAACCTGCATTATACAATGCAGACTAACAGACCACATAAAAGCAGCAAAATCATTTCACCAAAAAAAAAAAGCAGCAAAATCATATTTTCAACGGAAAAGCAGAAACACACAAATAGAAACACAACGAGCAAGGTAGCTTCAGACAAGCAAAAGGTCCCTGGAGATTCATACAACCCATGGAATCACTCGCAAGCGACAAGTTCATTAACGATAGCAGTAAATTCAGTGCAAAGCAGAGATGACGGAGCAGTTAAAAATCTTTATAGTGAAGACAACTTAGGGAAGCCTAAGAGCTTGAGCATGGTGGCGGATGTGATCATCTATGAAGGTGGCAATAAAATAGTAAGAGTGATCGTAACCAGGTTGAAACCTCAAGAGCAGCGGCACATTGGCGTTCCTGCAAGCCTCTTCGAACTTGTGAGGATGCAGTTGATCCTTCAAAAACGTGTCATCTTCCCCCTGAAAGAATCAACAATTCCAGGAGAATAAAGGTAGGAGGTGCATGTTTACGAATCATACAACATCGCCACATCTGAATTTTCAGACACAATAATGTCTAACAACCATTCCAATAAACCCCCCCCCAAAAGATGTTTTCTACAAATATTAATCAAGTTTCCCCGAAACACCGCGATTTCTTACCTGATCAATCAAGATAGTGGCACGCACGTCATGGAACTTCTTTACTAGACAACTGGCATCATAATCCTGCATTTCCAGTTAAAAAAATTTGGCTTAACCATGTGTGTATGTTGAAGTGAATATGTCAGATTCTCCCCAAAATTACCTCCCATTCAGATTTGTCGCCACCGAGATAATTTGTAAATGCCTTCTGTCCCCAAGCACAATTTATAGGATTTGCAACGGGTGCAAAGGCAGAAACTGACTGGAACCAGAAAGAAGAGGATAAATTAGAATGAAGAAGTTATGTTCTTCAAGAGTTAAGAGGACACTGTAAATGCAATATTCGGCATGTCAAGAAGTTCTGCCATCAAATAGAAAAGAAAAATAACAAATTAAAAAAGAAAACAAAACAAAACTATTATGGTCCATTAATTAAAAAAACTGAGGCATGAAAGCAGAGTTGAAGCTAGCCAGTAACATGAACAATAATAGCTAGAGAGACCTTCTCAGCCTTTCCTGTTGGTTTTCCGCTACAAAACAATGTTTGTCCTATGAAGCCATAGCACGATAGAATGCAGGTTTCAATTTTTTTTTTTTTTGGCCTTTTTTCCATTTCATCCCCCCTTGAACATTCTTCCCCCTTTTAACATTCATATCATAAGTTAGAAGCTAGAACATAAAACCACCAAATGCTTATCATCCTCCTAAAAAGCATGCTTCCTTCTGTGATGACACATAATCCCACGCATCTATAAAAAGAGAATTCCAAATTGCACAGAAATGGGAGCCCCCTAAAATTGCAAGGAAGGCTGATCTACTATCTTACAGCACCAGCTCAGTAACATTTAACCATGTCCCTCAACCATTAGAAAGCAAGAGACGTGAAGCAGGAGCATCCCCTAAAGCACATTAGCCCCAACAGACCAAATAGGCCTAAGGCCTGCCTTTGCCAGCCTTTTGAACATGTCATTTTTTTACTATTATTATCATTATCATTGTTATTGTTATTTCCATTATGTGTCACTTTATTTTGTTTTAAATTAAAACCATGAGCTTGCAGTTGCACAATCATCTCTACCTTATACTTATTCAGATTTTTCAGGTAGATTGTCAAAGCACCATGTCCGCCCATAGAATGACCAAATATAGAAGCATTTGATGTGTCAAGCTGCGGAAAATTATCAGTTAAAAGCTCCGGCAGTTCCTTGACAACATAGTCATACATGCACCAATTCTTCCACTTCGCTTGTGTGGCATTGACATAAAATCCAGCACCTGTTCAAGAATGTGAATATGCAAAGTTGAATAGACATAACATTAGCATATGTTATCCATATATAAATAATGCGTACACTAACAATTCTCAACTTGCAAGTTGCAACTGAGATATCTTATGTGAACATCAACCCAGAAAAAAACAACTTCCAAAAAAAATGTGTAGCAAGAATTAAAAAGACATTCATGGTAGTTGTTAAGCAAAGCCTCTAGCATTTTCGAGCTGTTCAGCCGGTACTTCCAGAACAAAAATATTTCCCAATCAAAAAGTACGGACAAAGTAGCATCCAAACAAACTGAAACAAGGATGTGGATGGCATGATTTGCCATCTGTCTCTCCCATGTGTCTATTTGCACATGTTTTGAGTTTCTATATGCATTCTAGAAATCTTCTCAATAACATAAGTAAACAGAACAAAAACAAGATGAAGGAAAAGGATAAACAATTTTCTGAAATGAACTTAGCATACCTACACCAAAGTCCCAACTGTCAGCTTCTCCTTCCACATTTAGTCCTCCTGGATTATGTAGTTAAAAATCAGAACAAAGTTGCATCCCACCTTGAAGGTGGTTGGAATGGATGTACATTCCATAATTATATGATCATATCCATAGAGTAGTAATAAGTCAGCATTCTCAAATGTCCATCTAGTTCACAAAGGGCCAGTTTCCCGTTAAGCAGTTTGCAATGTTATTTATCACTCAAGCAGACGTCGTCTGACTCTGAGAACTTTAGTTTTAAATTTCCAAAACAGAATTTCTCTCTCTTTTTCACTTTTGTCCCAGAAAAACCTTACTTTCCTGAAGGAATATGTAATACGCAAGAGGCCTAATCCAAATCATATTTGGTCTATGATCTGATTATTCACTTTTCTCCAAAGGTCAAATCACAAATATGCAACGTAAAAGCACATCTCTTTTTCACTATGCAAGCCAAAGAAAAAAGCTTTAGCACTTTGAATATAACTTAAAATATACCCTGTAAGGCCTCAAATTCGAGCACTATGTATAGAAGAATTTTGTTGAGAGAGCTCAAAAAATAAAACAATTGGAGTCTGATCCGACTCATCTGAATTAGTTAGAAATACGTAGTACCGAATACTGAATGGTTTGGACCCCAAAAAAAAAAAAAGCAAAGAAAGGAAGAAGTCCAGTAATCGGAAAAAAAGTGAAAAATATCGCTACGCTAATGCTAATGGAGCCTGTGATGGCCAGATTCTATCTGCTTCAAGCGTTGATGACTTGAGAATAGGGCTGTTAATCGCAGTCCGCAAAGCAAGAAGTCTAGGAATCTCAGATGGAACTAAATACGTTGTTATGGACAAAACTAAAGCAATGCTTCATTTCTATGTTGCTCCGCTCAAAATTCAACGGTTTGAGGTGCTGTTAACTTACTTGGAGATGTATCTGGGACAATCAAAGCAATACCCTCATTTGAAGCTGCACGCTGAGCTCCAGATTTAATTATAAAATTCTCGTCTGAGCAAGTGAGACCGGACAGCCAGTAGAGTACCTTTTCACATCGAAGCCAAAAACTTCAACGTTTGAATCATCATACATCATATAGGAAAAATTCGGCATTCGGGTAAAAACGATGTATAAATTGGTGAGAATTTCATGCACGAAGTGTTAACTTCAAAATCAATATATAAATGAACATCGCAATAACAGGAATCTTTCGTGATTGATTTCTCTAAGAGTAAAGGATCCATTCCATTTTCGATTGTGAGGTGATCTGAAAATTAATTTCACACGACTTCAAATTTATTAATTCACTATTCAACTTGAAAGTTATGCCGGGATGAAAACAGAAGGGCAGACGATGGAATGAAAAAAGCGAGGACTTACCGGGAATTTGTGAGAAGGAGAAGTGGACGGTGGGAAGTAAATGTGGAAAGTCATGGAGCAGCCAAGGGTAGGGCTGAAGTGTTTAAACCTCTTGTTGTGCCCACCAAACATCTTCGCGCTGCTGATTTCTGCGGGTTTGGTTTCCATCTTTCTCTGGTTAGGTCTCTACCTAGCTACAGACTGTGCTACTGCTCTTCACTCTTCAGCAGATTTGCCAGCGTTTTTGCTTCGAGAACGATCCTCGAGTTTCACCCTCGTCACGATCACGAACAAGTCGCAGTCGCTTCCCTCTATTTTCTTAAGATATCTACCTCGTGATGATGATTTAATTACCTTAAATAAATTTAATTATGATGATGATGGTCCAACAAGGATTGTGAAAGTTTAATTACCTTAATTTCATAAAATTACTTAAAATAATTACCCAAAATAATCAAAGTAATATTTCATCAAAATTTGTTTTTGTTTAAAATTTTTTAAAGCTAATTTCTAAGCCCAGCATGTATGATTTTATTATGTTAGAGATATTAACCGGGTTCATTAACAATGGTTGGGTCTGATAGGACTATAAATTGATAAATAAAGCTTGAATTCTTGTTAAAAATGTCTTTATTAATATTTCAACATGTTTTAAATAAAATTATCTCTGATTGAAAAATCAAAGCGTGCAAAAACATGGTAATCCAGTCAGATTTAGTTTGATCATAGATGGTTCAATCCAATCCACTTTAGATAAGTAATATATGAAAATCGGGCTTGACTAAATTGACTGCTTTTAACTGAAGTCATAATCAAATGCTCATGCCAATTGGTTTTACCAGAATTATTTTTTAGTTATTTATTTTCTAAATTTTTATTAGTAATAATATTTATTATTATTAAATATTAAAGATCATTTATATATACTTACGTTTTAATATCTTAGGGTATATCTTTCATTATTTTAGGTTTTTCTATATTAATTATGTGTTATATATAAAAGAAGAAAAACAAAAAAGAAAAGTACGTTGTGGTGCTTAGCCGGTCTAGGATGTCCAAATGGTTAGTCTACTCCAGCCCAACAGGGCATAGGCAAATATTGTTGAGGGTTGACAAATTCCTCCACTCAACTTTTGCTATTTATATAAATAACTATTGGATTTTTATTTTGCACCCATAGATTTTTAAGATTTGAACCCACTCAAAATATTTATACTAGTAAATATGTTATTATTTACCTGAAAATAAAAAAATTACCCCCACTAATAGAAGGTCCTGGCTCTTCCACTCCACTGCAGCCCAATACCTACCTCAGGCTGGAGTAGAACTGGAACATTTCAAACTTTTATGCTTTGACATGAATGTTCATATTTTTTCCCCAAATCATGTTGCGTGATCCACTAGAAAAGCCTCCGGAATGTACGTCTAAAGTCATCAAAAAGTTACCCAATTAAGGAAGAAAATGAGGCTAATTGACGTGCTATTTTAACATTTAATTATTAACTTAACCATGCTATTTTAACATATAATTATTAATTATTAACTTAAAACATATAATTTAAAATTTAATTTGTAAACCGCAAATTAAACTGAAAAGGTAATTTCCATGCAATCAGACATTAGATAGGGTAAACCTAAAATAATGTTATAATCGCCTTCCATCTTTAAACCAAGGAGTGTACTAACAAAAAGCAAAAAAAAAAGGAAAAGGAAAAAAGCAGTTTACATTGCTCTATTTCCTCGCCATGCATCTTTTCTAGCTAGATGATTATCTTTGCGCTCCTTCGTCTTTCTTCTCCGTCTCCGGTGGCCATTCCTTCTTCTTTCGTTAGGCATTCGAAAGTTTCAGGACAAGTCCAGACCGTCCGGGTACCCGGTTAGAATTCAGAATAAGACGTGCCGTTGCAGAGGGTGTCGTCCAGAAAGATCCTCTCCAAGAACCCAGCTAATGCTCGCCAACTTCCTCCCAGCCGGCACCTTCGTTACCTTCCAGCTTGTGCTTCCAATGATCATCACCTTCTCGGACGGTCACTGCTCCGACGTCCAGTCCTTGATGATCTACCTCCTCCTTGGCCTCTGCGCCCTCTCCTGCTTCACCATCCTCTTCCTCTGGCCCGATCGCACCGTTTACTTCGGCTACATCGTACGCCGAAAGTCTTGTCCTTCTTCTTCAAGCTGGGCAGTAATGCGCAAGGGCTCATGGACAAGACGTTTAAAGCGGGGTTGACGGACTTCGTGCATGCGATAATGTCGGTCATGATGTTAATGGCGGTGGCTCTCTCGGATCTCCGGGTTACGGCCTGTTTGTTTCCGGGGCACGAGAAGAAGGGTTCTCCATTGATGGTATTAACTGTTTGCCGTGGCTTGTTTCTCCTCTTTCGTAGTTCCAAGCACACGTCTCCTTAAATGTTTTGTTTTCGTCTTTCGTTTCCACTCTACTCCTTATATGCATTCTGGGTACTTGAGTTTGGAATATGCACAGTTATGATAATAATAGGGTTGAATCGATAGATTATATATGAAACGTTATGAATGTTCCTTTTAATTCAGTTTTTGAGTCAGGATGTCTTTTGTTTTGCTGTTTTGCTGCTGCTTCTCCCATTCTCTCGTCAATCTCTTCCGTGTTCGATTTCATCTTCTGTTTTTCACTTCAGTGTGTCTAGGAATCGTTGGGGAGAAAGAGAAAGAATTGAAGTTGATGGATTTCAAGAAAAATTGAAAAAAGAATTTACAAATTTTGATATGTTTTTTTGTTTTCATTGTATGCACCGTTTGAGAAAGATTTTTTAAATATGCACAGTATTAAAAATTTGCTTTACAAAATTTTAAGTAAGTACGACAACGAATTTTTTTTGGACTATGTGAAAAGGTTCTTATAAGGATTTTGGGTGTTCCCAAACAAGAGCACTGGAACATATATTTTTTAGAAGTTATTAATAGACCCATTTAAATTTGCTGTAGAATCTAATTTTTAAGCATGATTTATAGTTTTGAAATAAATATGTAAAAGAATTTTATCTTAATTTATATTAACTTAATTTCCCAAGTCAAACAATCTCAATAACCATCTCTTATAGTCTTGATTGTGGAATAAAGTAGTAGTTTGATTTAAAATATGGGTTAAAGATGCATTATTTATGTATTTTAAAATTATGTTCCTATATTTAAATGAGTTTAGGAAAAAAAACAAAGGAACGCAGATGAAAAAAAAGTAGTGTGTTTGAGAACTCGGTTAGGAGAAAATAGTTTATGAATTTCTAAATAATTTTTATGAATTTTGAGATAGTTTTATCTCGATTTACATACATTGTTGGAGAAATAAACTTTCCATAATGTGCTATTGCAGACATGACGAAAGGGAGTAACGGACAGCTGTATCGGGACAGGGAAGATAGTTAGTCTAGTCATAAAGATAAACTCAATGTGTCCGTTTGGCAAAACGGTGGAAAAGTACTTATGGGCTTATTCACACAAGCCGAGGCAAATATGTGGAGGAGATTATCTCGTTTTACGGAAAAATACTGTTGAACGTGCTTATAGCTACAAGTCAAACGTTGCCAAACAAGCACAATATTATTAATTGCCAGGTGTAGAAAACTGAAAGGAGATTAAATGCTGCCGCGTGCAAATATTCGCGCGTGCAACTAGAAATTTTACCCACCTGATGCTTCAAAGGAAAGCGGAGATTTAATTTTTTTAAAATAATAATTATTAAATAAAGATAATAGTTAAGAGTTTGTTTTTCTATTATATGTATATAAAAATATTTTTTAAAAAATGTAGACTTTTAAAAAATTTAAATTCAGAGAATTATAAAAAGATGGGATTCAAGATCAAGCTAAGTCATCAAGTGTGACCTATTAGTGGCCAAAAAGTTTTCAGCTTGTTCCTAAAATCAGGTCAACCAAACGGGGGAGAAACAATTTTCCATGAACACAAAAGAAATGATATCATCAATAATATAAAATTGAGGTTTAAGCTGGAATCAGTAAATTACCAATGCATCCTAATAATATAATTTTAAGCTGAATCACAGTTCCGGGTTATGCTATATATGCTCAACAATTTGAATATATGTAGAAATTAGAATATGTGCATGCAAGTGAGTGATAACTTGGAAACAAGAGGAGAGCACCCCGGTTTATAACAATTTAGTAAAGTATGATATTTAAAAGCACAAGGTATTCTTGATGGTAGGTTAAGGATATCAGTGTAAGTGGATGCTTAACCATTTAAATTTACATCAAATTAACTTTAAAATGTATTATTTTAGAATGTCATTCTTAATTTGTATAAAAAAGAATTTCATTCTTAATGCCATTAATTTTATTTAATGGAGATTGATGACTCAGGCTAACAAAATATGCTTTTAAACATGATTTATCTGTATTTAATTGCATCATCATTGTTCAAATTTAATGAATCGGTATTTTTCTTTAAATTTAATGAGTCCAACACAATTAAAATTGAAGGGTCAGAGGTATACTTTTTAAACACAAAAACTCAATAAAAACTTTATGTAAATATAAAATACTAAATTAGTGTTATTAATATGATTGAGGTATGTCATTATAAATTGGTTAAGAGCGTTTTATAATTCTATACATATATATACAGTGAGGGAGAGAGTATACCAGTGATAACTGATAAGTTATGTCATGGGGATGGATCATGGAGTACCCGGCCATTTTCAAGTTTTCAACTCCTACTTGGCCAGGTTTGTCACTCAACCAAAATAAATCCTCGAAAAAGACAAGGCCACGGTAGGCACCGAAATGAACATGCAATGCAAGCAAGGTCGTCGTCGTGGCAGCACAATTAAGGCAATTCAATGGATATGGCAATCAACTTGACCCCTTTTCTATTTATTGACAATACTCGTAAACAATAAATGATGTATATGGGATACGCATGCGCTTAATTTAAATTTATATATTTACTGTGTTGGAGTCTTGTAGCTCGACTGATATCAAGCACATTCTTGAAAGTCTGTAACTTTGATCCTTATATACAATATATAACTGGCGTGTGAGTTCTTAGAGTACCTCTTTGATCCTCCTGTACTGTAAAGACTGATGGATAAGATGAAGGGCATGGGAAGGGGAACAGAGGGGAAGGTGGAGATGGGTCATCATAAAAGACACATGGAAGAGAGAAACAAAGTCAAGGAATATTAATGACCGTTGGGGAGGTTGGAGACACCACTTAACCTTTAATGCTTTCACCCTCTGCTACTTCCCAGCTCAACCAGACCGCCTCTTCCTCTTCTTCTTCTTCACCCTTCCCTCCAATTAATGTTCCTCCTAGACTGGTACAAGTAGTATTAATTAACAAGGCTGTGCATTGTTTTGGCTTGCACTTGCTGGCATTCAGATTCAACCAGTATAAGACAACCCTTTAATTGTTTCCTTTTCAATACAAATCACTTGGGAGTTTCCCACACCAAAGTTTCTTTCTTTCTTTTTTTATTGGTGGAGTCCTACTTTTCTGTTTTCTTTAATTCTTTATTTCAACACCCTGCTGTGATTTATGGTTGGGTGGATGAACGACCCGGGGCGGAGAAAACATAGCTGCATTTCAAGTTTTTCTTTTTACTCTGTTTTCTCTCGCTCTAGCTTTGACGCGTGCGCCTTGGAAACTCAAAAAATAAAAAGTGGTCTACTTTAATTCCCTCCGTAGTTATGTTCAATTCATAACTTCATATTATAGGGAGATGGGAGCTTCGTTTATTTGGTCGCAAATTCTGGAAAGGAAGACCAAATATTAGCTAGGTGTTGGTCAAGCAATATATCTACCAATAAGGTTTGATTGTCCCTGCGTCCTCTGTTAATACAAACTTGTCGTCAAAAGAAAACAAGAACAATCAGTAGTTGGGTTTGCAAATAGCGAAAGGTCTCATACCAGGCTATATAAGCAGCAGATAAATCATGGATTAGACGCCAAATAAGGGGGGGAAAGCACCGTTAAATTCAACAGTCCTTATTTGTCATACTTAAAATCCCTTGTGTCAGATCCTGGTGGTATAAGTAGAATGGGGGTGGCTCGTCATGCATACTCGAATGGATCTGTCCAGAATTGTAACGGGCCAGAAGAGAAACTCAATGATCTTCGAGCGCTTCTT
>JANTPZ010092370.1:0-49940 GCA_025593235.1 Vachellia pachyceras
GATAAGAAATTCACTAAGAAAATAATTGAAAGATAAAATTGCACCAAAATAATATTTTCGGATATTAGATACACTGAAAACATGCTTTAAAGATAAAGTGTATTATAAAATACTTTAGATTGGAAAATAAACATTAGCCACTCACCTTTTCCATTAGAGACACACACATATGTCACCTTTTAATCCCGTTTAAGGTACTATCAAATATTAAACATACACACATCTCTTAATGAGAATTTAAATATTGATTCATCATATTATGAAAGACTCATCCTTATCCTTTTATTATATCCATTTTTTTGGGTTTAATTTTTAACGTTAGCCATTCATTGGCTGTATTTGGAGGAGTTTCTGAACTCTTCAAAAATACGTTTAACAGTGTTTTTCTGTAAAATGAGATAATCTCCTCCATATATTTATCTCAATTTATGTAAAAGTACTTCTCTACCGTTTTATCAAACGGACCCATTGAATGAATGAGTGTACCAAATGATGTAATAAAAGATAGGCACCTAATGTTGTTCCACCATGATAATGGCTCCAACAACTGTGGACAGAGCTCCGGCCCAACTTGTACTCGACGAGTGGGATGGCGACACGTGTACGCTGGGTTTAGAGGGAACAGGTCGGAGATTTAAGAGAAGCAGCGGTTCCTGTCTTCGAAATGTGACACACTCACCTCAGAGACAAGGTTTTGAATAACTCGTGTGTGTGACTGTTGTGAGTGTGTGTGTGGGGGGGGACCATTTTACCCTTTTCCCCCTCAAAAAATCCCTTGTTCTCAACATTAATAATAAATTTATTTTTTGAAAGGAAAAATTCTTGGTAAGTTGGATTCCGATGACTCATCAGAATCGAGGTATGAGTCAAAGCTTAGAGGCATTTACAAAACTCTCAAAAACTAACAATGTCCTAACATATGTAGCGGGGTTTAAACTAATGATCTTGTAGGCTGAGTCAATTCCTTACAACTATATAGTATGTGCTTGAAAATCCGTTGAGAGAAAGGAGTTTTGGATTCCGAAAAGAATTTACGGAATCTAAAAAAATTTACGAATTTTGATATGCTTTTTGTCCGTGCATCGTTGGGGAAGATTTCTAAACATGCACTATATCAACATTTGTTGATATAGTAAATTTATTTTTAGCATTACCCGTTATCCTTAATGTAAAAGTTAATTGATTTATTTGGAGAGATTAAAAAGAATGAATAAATTATTTAATTATAACATGTATTCTGAAATACTCATATACTTCATTAGATTATATATCAATTCATAAACCAGATAAATTAATTTGAAAAGAAGCAATTAATTTTATCCGTTAATTATCTTCTTTGATAAAAAAATTGGAGGTAATGAATAAATTAATGATATGGAAGTGTTTGTCAAAGCGATTGAACACCCCAAAAGTATATTCAATAGTGTTTTTCAGTAAAACGAGATAATTTTCTTCACACATTTACCTCGTAAATGGTAAAAACACTTCTCCACCACTTTTTTAAACGGACTCATGATAGATGTGTAAGAGGAGGTGGAGGGGACCATTTTTGAAAGAAGTTGAGTTATTTCCTCCTCTTTCTTATATTCTAACGGCCTTCATGTTATGATTTTGCAATCAAACATTGCAAGAATCTGAGATTCCTAGGACTACACATGGCATATAAAGCTGCTGCTGCTTCTACTATCAAAACATTGTTCATCATTCATTCAATAATTCTTCTTCTTCTTCTTCTTCTTCTTCTTCTTCTTCTTTTATTTTTTAAATTTTTTTATTTTGTTATGCCTCCCAACAAAATGTTGCCCAACCCCATTTAATTTCATCATTATTTATGATAAAAAAGTATACTTTAATTTTGGCTTTTTATTCAACTCTTAATTTTGGTTCTTATTGTTTTAGAATTTAGCATTAAATTATCATGATTTTTTTAATTCTTTAACGTTAGCCCTTATTTATATTGCAATTATTTAAATTTTATTGATGTGGTTTAAATGGTATTCTACTTTTATGATTTTGAATATATATGATTTATGATATTAAAAATAGTATAAACTATGGATATATAATAAAGTAAAAATTAATTTACCACAAAAATGACACATACGTTCAAAGAAAATTACTAAAGGGTTAATAACATTGTTAGCTCTTACAATTTGATCGAATTTTGATTTTAGTACATGCAGCTTCAAATTGTTATCTTTGATTCCATTAGTTTCATAAGGAGTTGTTTTGAATTTAACAGAGCTAGCTTTTAGTTAATAATAAGCTCATTAAAAGTATAAGAACCAAAATAAAAACTCGTTAAAAATATACGGACGAAAATCAAAACTCATTAAAAGTACGTGGATTAGAACCAAATTCTTTGCGGTCCATACACTTTTAACAAGTTTTAGTTTTAATCCATACACTTAACAACGATGACTCATATTAAATCCTTCTATACCAAAAACTATGAACAATGGAGATTACAAATAAAATTCAATCAAACTATATAAACACCGTGAATGGTATTAACCCATATTAAATCATAAAGATTAAAAGGAAAATTAGATCAAATCAAAACATAAAAAAGTAATAGAGTTGTACAGCCATTTTCTGAATAGTGCAGACGCCTTTGGATTCTGTACAGATACAAAGGCCTGATCTGATACTGATGGTACCCAATAAATAATTGTCCAGATAGTTGGTATCACCTGGAGATCCCAATTTATGGAGCCTTATGTTTGTAAACCTTAGGTTATATATAAGAGCCTTGTATTTAAAATTTTATCAGAATTAGTGTCTGTATTTAGTATTCGGCTATTTTTCAACTAAGATTATCTTTAGTAAGAGGATATGTGTTTTAAAAAATTAGGATTAAAAAGTAGCCGAATTATTAGTTATTGGGCTTTGAAATTACCCTTATGAGTTTGTTGGGCTTATCCAACGAAATGGATTGAATTTTAAAGCTTACTTCCTACTTGGGTTGCAAGGTTTTGGAATTTTAGCAAATTGGACTTCAATCCCCTTTTTGGTACAAAACAATTTAGGTGATTTGGATTTCGAGACTCATCAGGATCACGGTACATTGTTTTATAAAATAAGAGAATTCAGTGTATCATATTTTATTTTATAAAAGTTAATAGGTAAAACCTGTAATATTATTTTATTTTACTCACATTTTAAGTTTTTTGAGTTTAATTAAACATTAATGATAAAAACAATTGGGATAAAATGAATTAATTTTATCTTATTTTCTTAGGGTTAAATTTGTTTAAATAAAAATAGAGAATAAAATGCTAGCTTTATTACTGTATTTGTTTAAATTAAAAATCACATATAATCACTTTGATTCTATTCTCTTTTGTATTTCTAGCTTTTAAGTTTTTTACGAAAAGCAAATTGGTTACCCCATCTAACCCGCTGATTTGACCTGGTTGGATGAACCAAGGATCGGTTCACTAGTTTCCGGTATGAACCGGTACAGTCCAATCCCAATTTTTGCTCTCTGCCTTCTGAAGAGTCAATTGGATTGATCTTTGCTAGTGGCAATTGGGTTGTGCCTAATAGATCTTACAGGTTGAACTGAGACCTTGTGGACCTTAGTACTATAATGGATTTGGTTCTGGCTTTGACGATACCTTTTCGGGTTGGGATGGTTTGATGTAGTAATTTCTTGAAAACGAAAATGAAGTTGAATTTGAAAGCTTGAACAATTTTGAGTGTGCTGTACTGATTAATCTATTCTTTTATTTTATTACAAACAGATGACGTGGGTCGGATTATGACCGTAGATTCATCATGGACATACCTCCAGGTTTAGAGTTTTTATAGAGACATTTAAATATCGATCACCAACAAGTCAGCTCACATTATCAATAGGATTTGAACTGATGATCTTATGGGTTACAAGTTAGTTCACTGGCCAGATTTTAGCCCAAAAATAAAATATTATCAGCCATACAGTAGGGTGAAATGATTTTGGTATTTACATTTTCAGTGACTGAGATTTAACAATATTAAGTTTCAAAAGAATAAAATTATACTTTTTAAATTTGAAGGACTGAACTAAAAATTAATGTGGACTTAAAAGAATTAAACATATACTTTATCCACATATTTTTCTCATTGATTTTATGATTATTTATATTAAGGAGATTACTTACATGTTTCATCCAAATTCTACCTCTTATTCTTAATATAAGAGCTAATTCATTTTTATTGTAGATGTTAATGAAACTAAATACGTACTTACAAGTATTTATATTAATGAATTATTTCAAAATTTATTTGCATGACATATAAATTAATATATAATATAATCATATTTATGAATAAATACTTTTTAGTAGTGTATTTAGCTTCTTTAACCCATACAACAAAATTCAACTGGCTCTTATATTAAGAATTATATATAGTAGGTTAGTTGATTATTTTTATTAAATTATCCATGAGTACAACTAAAAAAAATGCATATTTTATATATTTGAATGACTATGGATTATATTGAATTTTTTATAGCTACAAAATATCCTTATATTGAAAGTAAGTTTATTCAAGGTACTATTGAGTATATAAATATGAATATCTATTCTAGTAAAAATTATGAATATGTATTGAAAATGTTGGCAAAAATATTGCAGGAAGTACCAGAGATGTGGTCTCGCATGTAACTTTGAGCCCAAACATAAATATGTATATTATGTCAGTTATATAATCACAATTAATTGCTTCTTTTGGCAAAAAAAAAAATAATTGCTTGCTTTTTTATAAAATATTTCTATACTCCATTCATTTTTTCTTTTTCTTTTTTTACCATAATTCATTTAGCAAACGAAAGAAACTCACACAACACTTGTCGCAGGTCTAACACTCTATCCCTCTGTTCCTATTTATAAACATCATTCTCTCTCATGAATTTGGTATTTTATATAAGTGGCAATTTTTTGTCTAAAATGTTAATGCAGTTCTTTCTTTTTACTCCTAATTATTAATTATATCTCTCTCTATATGTTTCCCCAACTTACTCTCTCTCTTGCTCGTCATTTTTATAAATAAAGACTTGTTTGGGAAAAAGTTAATCTCTTGAACATTTATTGATTTTCACTATTTTTTTGGGTGATATGCCTTTATAGTTCGTTTCATGTGATTTGAGTAATTATTGTTTATAAAAATGATAGGAGGGGTAAGATTTGAGTAGGGCTTAGTGTAACCACCCTTTTGTAAATCTCAAATAATAACTCTTTTTAATATATATTAATCAACATAGAGTTATATCCAATAAGTCAAATCGAGATTACAAAGAGTTCTTGATTCTATCAAAATTATAGCATGATATCTCTAAGCCGAAATTTGACCTATAAAATCAGTAAATGACAAGACATCGCGACTCAACAGCATGGATAATTAGTTAAAATCAGAGTTCACAAAATGAGCCCTATAGATGGCAATATACTTCAATCAGCACATAAAATAACAAAGGAGCTTTACAGAGATATGCCGAGATATCTAAGCCCCTGAAGTTCTCCCCAACGTAGCACGGAAGCTATTCCCTGAAAAATGTTAAGAGCAACGGGGTGAGACAACGGTCTCCGTAACCAAATTATAACTCATTTTACATACAGACGGGTGCTAAATAGGTTTCAAATGGGACAAAATAAAATAAAGATGCACATCACATTATAATTAAATTATTTAATTTTCTTCCGTAACAAACCATCACTTCATTACTAAATGTTATCTGTTTCGATGCAGCCGTAGCCACCTAACGGTCATACTCACGTGGATGCAGCTGTAGCCACCTACCAATATCTCAGCAATCAGATATAATCCATTTCAGTGCAGCCGTAGTTACCTAACGGTGTTGTTCCTGAATGCAACCGTAGCCATCCACCAATATCTCAGTAATCATATATGTTTCGTTTCGGTACAGCCGTAGCTACCTAACGGTGTTGCTCCTGTGGATGCAGCCGTAGCCGCCCACCAATGCTTCTTTAATTAGATCCATCCATTTCGATGTAGCCGTAGCCACCCACCAGCATCTTATGTATTAGATATGGTCCGTTGGTGCAGCCGTAGCCACCTAACGGTCTAACTCTCGTGAATGCAGCCGTAGCCGTTTATTAATTTCTTTTCACATATATAAATGTATGTTTCCAAAAATCACTAGTCCCACTAAATATTTTTCTAATAGAAAATCCATATATCATTTTATCGGAGTATAATATCACATTAACTCAATAACCAAACATCAGTACCTATGATAAGTAGAAAGTGGTTACCTCTCGCCAAGCAAAGATAACACTATCACAACAGAAATCCCCGTGCTCAAAAACCAACAATTTTTTCATAATTAATCTACACAATTAAATATTACCACACTTTAGTTTAATAACTAATTTAGGTGGTAAAAATAATAACTTAAGGACTTAAATCCTTCTAAAATTTCCAATACCAAATTAGGTCACTACTAAATATATATGTGTACACATATATTTTTAAAGCCGAAATTATATTCATTCTATAACTTAAAATACTTATAAAACAAAATACTTAAAAATTTTTCAAATATCTCCTTTTATAAAAAATCCTCATATACCTTAATATATTTTGAAGCTATTAATATCTCAATTCTAAAAATAATTTCACACTAAAAATTTAAAATTTAAAATTTTAAACCCTCAAATAAAATATTTTACTCATAAAAAGAATTATTATTATTTCCAACAATATCAAATAAAATATTTAACTAAATTTTAATTAGTCAAATACCTTATATATATTAGGAACTTTATACTGAAAATAAATACATAATTTTCTAAAATAGTTTATATATCAAATAAATAATTCCACTCACAAAAAATTAATAATAGAATTTTCTTTACTAATATATAGCCTTTTGTTAATAAAACTCTAACTAGAAAAATATCTAAATCCAAAAATATTATCTAATCAACATAATATTACTACCATTAGAAAGAGAAAAATATTTATAACAACTTTCATAAAGAGGTTTATTGAAAATAAATCATTTTACTTACCTGAATACTTCTAAAAGTAGAACATTTACATTGGAAAATACCTCCTTGAACTCTCACTCTCTCCCCCTTGCTTCCTCTCACTCTCTCCCTCTCTCGGTGAAAGGGTGTACGTGTGGAGATTGCATGTGGGGGTATTTATAACCCCCACAATCTGGCGGCCCATCATTAAATTTTTTTTTCCTTTTTCTTCTTCTTTTTCACTCTACCTTTCTCCCACACTCTTACTCCCTGTTAGAATGGTTGTCACCCAAAAGGAGGTGAATTGGGTGTTTTAAAAATTTTTCTTTTCGAAATTCAGTTGATCAAAACACTCAAATAATGAGTATATAAAAAATGGAGCATGAAAACAAATTGTATATGAGAAAATCAATATAGGTTAATAAAGATGAAAGAACGAAAGACACACAACGATTTATTCTGGTTCAGCTCTCTCTAACCTAAGTCTAGTCTCCAGAGTACCTTTGAGATTTTCAATTCACTATACCTTCCAAGTTTAACCAGGTACTTGGAAAACCATTACAATCACAATGTCACCACAGACAATTGTGAATCCCATTTCAAGTTTGTCACGGTGGGTACTTGAAAACCCCAAAAATGTTTCCAGGCATTTATGAACCCACTCAAGTTTACAACACAGGTACTTGAGAAACCTTTACAATTACTCTCCTTTACTACATGTAAGGTTACACCGGAAATCATACTCCCTTACAGACTTCACTATAACAAAGGCTCACATGCTCTGTTTTTTCAACTCAAACTCAGATCAATAATCTCAAGATCCCAATCTTAAGTTTCTCATGGAAATACAATGAGTTTAGATGAATCAATGAACTACTCTCTCAAAGAGTGGATAAATAAACATTGAAGTTCTCAAAGAAGAAAATATCAGAGTTCTAAAGCTGTGCTCTGTTTTGTGTTTGGTGACTCCATTTTCTTTGTCTCTACTCCCTGCCTTGAATGCTTCTCATTTATAGCCAAGACTTCATTCACTAGCCGTTGCTCACAGTTTGAATAGCTGTTAGAGAGAGAGGCTAGTGTCCATTACCCAGATTCTCTTGTGCTCTGTTTTTTCAACTTTATCTATTCTGACAATATTTGCTCATTGAAAGAGAAAGTATATCCATTGGAGTTCTGACAAAGAGAATAAGCGTTTGTTGACCAAGATTCATAAGTTGGAAGGAGATTCGATTCCACTCTGCTTTGATATGCACTAATGGCTCTAGTACGCTGTTTGTCTAACGTCTGTGAATTTGTTCATTGAAAGTACACGCTGGATAAGCATTTAGAGAACCCATTTCCTATTACTACGTCAAGGCATAAAGCATTTATGGGAGCAGTTGAAATTCAAATGGGCCAAGCATATATAAGGAAAGATTTGGTAAACGTAAATTCAGCTGTGTCAGAAGTTTTGTTAGAGAATAGGGAACTCGAGTTCTCTACATTTCACAACTCGAGTTCTAGTACGTTGAGTTTGAAACCATGTAGTGAAACTTTTATTTGTAACTCAAGTTTATAGTGAAAGTTCTAAAGTATAGTTTAAAAACTTTTATTTGAAACTTCAAGTTTTGATATCAAGTTTTGAGATCCAATTGTAAAACTTCAAGTTATGGAAATGAGGACTCGAGTTCTAAAACGTGTGAAAAACTGTTCAGTTGAAAATGTCTTCAGGATTTGAGTTATGAATCTCAAGAACTCGAGTTTTAAAAACTTATAGTGAGAACTCGAGTTTTGAACATCAAGTTTTTGAACTGATAAAATTTCGTAAAGCATGGAACTTGAGTTTGAAAAACAGCGAACTCAAGTTTTGTGAAAACTTCCAGTCAGAACTTCTAGTTTTGAATTCAATTTTTGAGGAACAGTTATGGAACTCGAGTTTTGAAAACTTGAAACTTGAGTTTTATAATGTGATGCTAAAACTCAAAGCTGAAACCTCAAGTTTTGAATTCAAGTTCTGAGACACAATTGTGTAACTCGAGTTTTGAAAACTTGGAACTCGAGTTCTATAATGTGATTGGAAAACTTGAAATTGGAACCTCAAGTTTTGACTTTCAGTTTTGTACGTATGCTATGGAACTTTAAGTTTGAAAAAATTAGGACTCGAGTTCTTGAATTTGATCACAAAACTTCTTTTCAAACCTTTCAGTTTCAATATCTAGTTTTGAAAAATAGTTACAGAACTTGAGTTTACAAAACCTGTGACTTCAGCTTAAAAACTTCTCTGACACATTCAGCACAGTTTTAATTTTTTACACATTTTTATATTCATTATAAGATTTTGAAAAATTATCCAAATAACAAAAAGTAAAAACCCTAACTTCGTTCTGTCCCAGGCTTCCATATTCAATTTTGGCCGACCATATCTGCTCTCTCTCCTATTACCGTTTAACAACACCTAAGCACGCTCAGCTTTAGGCTTCAAGCTTCAACCCTCTCGTTCTCCACTTCTCCCATTGCCGCCGAAGCTGCCTCCTCATCACCCGTCTTCAACCCACGCACGCTCCATCGAATCTCAAATCTTCCCACTTTCAGTTTTGCTTTTGAAGAGCACTCGCGTTCGTCGCCGTTGAATCTCAAATCGTCCATCACTACCGTAGCCATGGTTGACAATGGCAAGCACTACAAAAAAAAAAGTTACTTATTCATACGGATTTTAATCCGCAGGTATAAGGTTGGTAAAAAAATTTTTCTTTCACAAGAAAATCTGCAAGAAATTTGAAAAAAATTAAAAAAATATCTATGAATTTAGTTACTAAATAATTCAAATATCTTCAGCACCCTAACAATTATTTCTCTCACATATTACCTATGTTTTAGAGCTTTGTTGTAACTCAACAAAACAAAACAAATTTCCTTGAAAGCACCAATCACAGTTCACACCATAAAAAATAGGAAATCTATGTGGAATATTATTAATAGTATAAGCATCCCAAACAGGGTCTTTAACAGGCTCATGTCCCACCAATCTAGAGAACTCATATATACAATAATACTCGTAATGTAGCCACAAAAACAAGATCACAAAACACATTTCACAGACTCCTGTCACGAGAATGGTCAATACAGTATCATCATCCCTACTGCTGTACAAACCAAATAAAAAGAGCTTGGTGACATAGAAGCTACTGATGAGAAGCCTGAAGAAGTCCATCACAGATTTGAGTGGCTACATCCCGAACAGCGCAGGGTCCATGGGGAATGAACACAGCAGAAGACTTGGAGGCTGCACCAATTTCTTTCATGGTATCAAAATACTGAGTCACAAGCACCATGTCCATCACATCTTTAGCAGTGGTTCCTGGTACATTCACCGAGAATCCAAGCATACTGTCTCTTAAACCATCCACTATTGCTTGAAGTTGCCAAGCAATACCCATTCCAGACATATACTTGGACTCTGCCTCACCCTCAGCTCGCTTAATCTGCACAATTTTCTCTGGTCTGCCTTCTCATTAGCTGCCACCCTCAATCTCGCAGCTGAGATAATAAGTAACTGTTAGAAGACAAGCATAGACAAAAAAGAAAAACAATTTCTTTCACCAATTTAGCCAATATTTCTTCAAATAATCCATGGCATGCAATGGCATCCAGGCTTCATATTTCTTCAAACCTCCCAAATCGTTCTTTCATTGCCACCGTGGATTGTCCAACTTGTACACAACAGAAAAGATTCCCCATTTGCCCTTCATTTGTGTCTAAAATTTATATCATCAACCCAATAAGATATAGAAGTTTGAAAATAAGAAGAATGCGAGCAAGAGTAAAAATGCACCGTTACACAAGCAATATACATATACAAAACTTTCAAGTCTTGAGGAATTTCAAGTCCACAAAAATGGCTTAAAGGTGTGAAATTGGTTTAGTTTTCCTCAAGTGATATCTTTTTATTTTTGAGTGAATGAAGTTGAATCAACAAGAAAACAGTAACACCTATCATCAAGACAGAAAATACATCAAAAGATCAGGACAGAAATGGCAAAATTCTTTTAAAGCTTGTAGTGTTACAAATTGTACACTCTTTGCAAATTAAGATTTTTTAAGAGAAAAACTACTTTCAAGATAGACACGTGCATTTTCAATTCATCCTCCACAAATGTTTTCTTTCAATTTAATCACTTAATCATTAAAATGCTTTAATGATGAAATTTCATCCTACCTCTATCTAAAACCAGTAAGGAACTCACATGATTCGACACTAAAACATTAATGTCCACGATGACACTTCCTCAACATATTTTTCAATCAAATCCATGACTATTTAAACGCAACCTGTAGCTTTTATTTTTTTTTTATTTCATACTTTTCTTCAGAAAGTGGGACGGATGGATGAACCGGCTCAAAGGGATTAGGAATGAAGTGTTCAAATTGATGGGTTCCTTTTTCTTTTTCTTATTCATATACCTGCCCAGACACAGTCACATTTATTTGGGCTGTGATTTCAAGTTCTCCAGTTTCAATCATATTTGACATTAACAAAAACCTAACCAACCACCAAACTTAACAAATAAAGACTTTGGAAATTTAAAACTAGGAACCTGGAAATTTAACCGAAGGAAAGAAAGATAAATGAATTACCTGAGTTGTGGACGGTGATCCGAACAGACT
Source organism: Vachellia pachyceras (assembly GCA_025593235.1). Classification (NCBI taxonomy): domain Eukaryota; kingdom Viridiplantae; phylum Streptophyta; class Magnoliopsida; order Fabales; family Fabaceae; genus Vachellia; species Vachellia pachyceras. Next base: position 11,622 of record JANTPZ010092370.1, read on the forward strand.
ATCCCCAAAGCAAAGCTGATTGGCTAAAGCCAAGCCCAAATAGGAAACGCCGCTTGTAACATACACCATGGTTCCTTCATCCCCACCATCGACGTCAGAAGGGAGAGGGCTTTTGGGTAATCCTTCATCGTCCTTCCTCCAGTATAAGGCGGCGCAAGCCACCGCGGTGCGGCGGAACTCCTCCACCTCGGCCGCCCAACTCTCGACCGTCTGTAACAAACCCATTTGCAATCGATATGGCTGATCAATGATCAGAGGCGAGATCAGAATCTAGAGGAGAAAACCAAATAAGCAGTAGGAACAGGAAGATTCGTCGCCGGCAGCGGAGACTGAAGCTGCGGGCACTAGAATTTCTCGCAGCACTCGGATCTCTTGAGCTTCATGAAGGTAGAAGGGTTAAAAAGGGCTGGGAACGTCTTGGAGGGAAATCTCAATCGTAAAAAATTTCAAAAAAGATTTTGAAGTACATGCAGATTTTATTTACGCAGGTAAAATTCCCTGTGAATTTCAATTTTACCTGTGGATTCATTTATGCAGGTAAAATTACTTACGGATTTCAAAATCCATAGGTAATATTACCTGCGAAAAAAATCCGTAGGAAAAGCCGTAAGAAATTACTTGCGGATTTATTTCCATAGGAAATTACCTGGGAAAATTTTTCACAGGTATAACATCATTTTTTTACTGGTGGAGCCTCTTCTCAACTCTTGAGCCATAAGTTGTGCCTTTGCAGTCACGTTTGTTGCCGTCGAATCTCGAATCTTCCCACTTTCAGTTTTGCTTTTGCAGAGCACCTCCAACGCCTGTGACGAGCTTCAAGCTTTCCAAACCTACCTCCGGTAGATGTGTGTGGATTAATCGAACATCTGGACGGTGTTGAGTTCGTGGTCGATGTTCCTCCTTGTCCCCATCATCATCCCCGCCACTTCTCACTTCCTCCTCACCTGCCCTAGCTATGAGTCTGCGACATCAATGGTCGCTTAGCAGCGTTGCCTCCCTTTCTTTCATCTGCCGACTACCTATTGGGGTATTATGAGTTCCTCCTCCTTCCCTTGCTTTCGTTTATTTTGTAACTTGGCAATTCGTTCCCTTTCAATGGTTGGCCAGTTTAAAAAAAAACAAACTGGCTGCCCTTTAACCCAGCTAAACCCGGCGAGCTTTAGGTAGCCCATTTACTACGGGCCTAAACGGGCAATGACCGGTTCGGGCGGTACCCAAACCCGTCTAAGTCTAATGGTCAGCCCGTGCTCCGTCCTAGATTTGAGGAGACACCAAACGTCAGTTGAGCTAAATGGCTCCAACTATAAATAGTCCATTGTTTTTATTTAGCCATCTGTGTACACCGCGATCTTTTATTATAGGGAAATTTAGTCTTAAGTCCCAAATAAGCAAATCATTTAAGAAATGGTCACATGGAGGAAAATATTTAATGAGAGGTCCCATTGACAACATGAGCCTCATATTGTCAATGGGACCTCTCATTAAATATTTTCCTCCATGGAACCATTCCTTAAATGACTTGCTTATTTGGGACCTAAGGCTAAATTTCCCTTTATTAGATAGCACTTTTAAAAAATAATTTATAATAAGGATAGTGTTTTTTTATGGATTATATTTACTTTTTATCAACTATTATATTTACTTTTTAATTTCACATCCCAATAACTAAATATTAGTTCTCCCCTTGAAACTAAGTAATATTCTATTCACTATTCATTTACGCTCCCTTACCTTAGTCTCTTGTGTTAGAAAAGGATTTGACAAAGAGGGGGGTTAATTGGTCTAATATAAAAATCAGGCACTTTAAAGTTCACAAAATTAAAAGAGCTAAGTCACCGAGAGAAGAATAAATATGAACATAGAGATTTATACTGGTTTGGTCTCCTTGACCTACGTCCAGTCCTCATAGCACCTCTGAGATTTCCAAATTCACTATCAACAAAAGAATGAGGCTTCTCAAACCTTTACAACTTGGGAATTCACTCCCCCTTTCTCTTCTCACTAAAACAGAGTCACTCACTCTCTGTTTCTATCACACTTACAGCCCAGTTTACTCAAGGTCCCGTCTTTGAGTTTCTCACAAGTTTACAAAGTATTTTTGCCTCAGATATCTCTCTCAAAAGAGTATATGGCTAATAATGAAGCTCAGAAAGAATTAAAGAAAGAATACATTGAATGTAGTAAATGCAGCTTTGAATGCTCAGAATATTCGTTGTTATCTTCTCTGTGTTTAATGCTGGTCCTTTTATAGTTGAGAGACTTTTAAATATCCGTTAGACTCCATTTACTATCCGTTACTCTCACCATCGACCATTCAGCTTCTTCATTAATGGCATTAAATGCTTCTGAGTCAGACGAGGTTGAAAGTTGCAGAAGAACGTTAAAGACTCCGAGTCTCAGATCATGCCTATTTTTCTTTCCTCATTTAATGTTTTAAGCCTCTGCATTTATGAGAGCAGTTAGAATTCAAAAGTGTTGTTACACAAATAAGGAAAGTAAGTGTACAGCGTAGGTAAAGAGTGTCAGAGGCAAAAGCTGTCAGAGAGAGAGAGAGTGCTCGAGCATAGTATTTTAATGCTTGAGTGTTGCTCAGAATATTTCAAAGAAAAGTTCAGTGCTTTGATATAATGCTCGAGTATTATATGAAAGTGTTTTGAAAAGAGTCAAATACTCGAGCATTAAATCTGAGTGCTTGAGTACTGATAATGCTTCCAAGGAATACTCGAGTATACTGTGCAAGTGTTGGAAAATACAAATTTTGGAAATTCACATTACTTGAGTGCTGGATCTTAGTGCTCGAGTTTTAGGAATGCTGGTAGTGAATGCTGGAGCATTATCAGAAAATATTGGTGAACAGTGAAAATTTTCAGCCTGATGCTCAAGCATAAAAAGCTAGTGCTCGAGTATTGACAGTGCTTGTAGTCAATGCTTGCAATGTTGGCTTCCAGTGATGAGGGTCAGGTCACAACACTCGAGTGCTGTTAACCTGTGCTCGAGTGCTAGCTCTGCTGGAGGCTTTTACTTGAAGTGTTACTTGACAGCACAAATAGAGAAGTCAACACTCGAGGACTGCATTTGTAGTGCTTGAGTATTGGCTATGCTGTCAGTTAATACTTGTAGTACTTCATTGCAGCATTGTTTGTAATCCCTGTTTTAGCCTAATGTTCGAGTACTGACTTGCAATACTCAAGCATTGGTATTACTCTATACCAATGCTTGAAGTGTACCACATTCCAATACTCGAGTATTAACAACACTTCATGTCAATACTTGGAGTATTACCTAGGAGCACTAAATTTTCTTAAGTTTAAAACTTGCAGTGCTCAAGCATTGAATTCCACTGCTCGAGTACTGTCAATACTTTGACAAAAACACTCGAGTATTTTCATGAAGCACTGAATCAATACTTTGAAATTTGAGATTCAAAATCATTTTACAATTTGTTACCATCAAAATAAGGTATCAACATCTTGCATAGAACGCCTTTTAAAAGGAATTGATGGTGATAAATATGAGTTACTTGGTGGTGATTAATTAACACTCATTTAAATATCATCCTTATTACAATTTAGACTGAAATATACATTTGGTTATCTAATTATATGGTAATCTTTAACTTTATCTCTTACGTTTATAAATTATGTTTTCAGTTCCTTAATCATAACATTCTTTAATCTTATTTAAAAAGTGTTGACTTAGCGAATTAAGACGATACTGACAAAACATGCTTAAAATTTAACCTTTTAATATCACATTTAATATTTTAAAATTTAAATTAAATATAATGCTTATACAAAAAAAAAATCTGATGTGGGTATAATAAGTATATGAGTTAGATATAGTGAAATTGAAAATCTTTCATTTTAAAAAACAAAATGTGTCAGACACTTCTTAATTTCTGTGAGGTGCTACATGTTTAACACAATAGTGAGAAAATTTATATTTTTATATTTTTAATTTTAAAATATAAAAACTATTAAAGGATTATAATTTAAACATGCTTTGTCCGCACTATTTAAATTCTTTGATTTATCATTGTCCATTGATAAGATTAATATAAACTTTAAATTTCAAGAATTAAATTGAAATTTTATCAAAACCTAAATGACCAAATGTATATATTTTTTATTTGACAAAGGGCATCTTTCTTCGAAACTTGTAAATAGTTTTTGCCTCTTTCAAGCTTTATAGAATTTAAACTTGTGGTTTTCTCCATACGGAGGAGAGGCTATTTATCACCTTAATTAGCAGTTTGTCGGTGTCCAAATGTACACCTTACCATGCTACTGTACGTATTTAAAAATCCGTTGGGAGAGTGTTTTTATCCAAATCAGGATAGGTGTGTGAGAGAAATTTTATCTTAACTTATATGTAACGTGGTTTCAACGTACTTTCCAACCAAGAACAATACTACTTGTTATGAGAAGACATGAAATTTAATAGGGTGACTTTCTATGTAATAATAGTAAAGTTGTTGGAGATTTGTAGCGGAGTGACACGTAACTTCTCCTTTAAATCTTTCTTAAAAAACCTATGTAATACATGTATGATATATAACCAAAAAAAAACGATAAAGCTAAAAAAAAATCTTTCATTTTCAAACAAAATTAATGAGTTAGCTGGAACACAATTTCGAATTGTGGGAATCACACTTATTGATATAGATGAAAATCTTCACATTTTAAGTGTTGAAAGGAATTACTCTCGAACCCAGAGTAATTTAAGGACACCCTTGCTTAACCCGCAAAAAAAATTAATCATTTGGAAGTCTGATTGAGAATGGCTTTTACAGAGTTCAAAAGAAAATTTATGTTTTGGATAATAGATTTTGCGAGAATAACTTTTATGGTTTTCGAGATACAATCTATGTTTTAAAAGGTTATTATGTTTGGGAAGTTATTGGTATTACGGAGTTCGAGGCAAAAAGTAAGTAGGAAAGAGAAAGAAAGAAAAAATTTATTATGAAAGAGAGTGTGATTTAACAAAAAATAACTTTTTCAAAATTTAGGTTTAGTTACAAAACCTAAATTTTGAAAAAAATGTGAGTACTTGGGTAAAACCTAAATTTTTCACAAAGCCTAGATTTGGACGTTTGAGACAAAATTTAGGTTTTATAACAAATTTTTTTGCCTCAAAACCTAATTTTTATTTAAGTACTCATATTTTTTAAAATATAGGTTTTATAACAAAATGCATAGGATTCATCCTTAACAGAATAAACACCAGACTTATTTTCATACCGATATATTTGATTAGGAATATTAGAGTAGAGGAAGGATGTTCATGATACTTTTAGCAACGTATGATATCAAACTAGAGGACGATTGCATTCTACAGGATGCCAAATGTCAAAGTCCCACATCGGAGAGGCTCGGGAGGGTGCTGGGCTATATAAACGGGTACGCTGCACACCCCCACGAGCTAGCTTTTGGAGGAGAGAGTAATGGCCCCGTGACAAGTGGTATCAGAGCCAGCCCTGAGCCTTCAGTCTCTGGTGGACCCTCCGGACGCCGGCGAGGTTTCCGTGGGCCCCGCGGTGAGGTCGCTCGCGGATTGGCTGGGGGAGAATGTCAAAGTCCCACATCAGAGAGGCTCGGGAGGGTGCTGGGCTATATAAGCGGGCGCGCTGCACGCCCCACGAGCTAGCTTTTGGAGGAGATAAAGTAAATGATCCAAAGTTTCCTCTAACTGGCAACCAAATAAACATACACATGGTGACGCCTCAGAATGTCATATGAATGTACAATCTTATGTAGCAATTTTCAAGTAAACAAAAGGTACATGGAAGACAGAGAAATTGACCATAAATATTATCAAAAAGGATCATGAGTACCAGAATAGCATTGATGAAAGCACAAAGAAAATACATCCTTAACCACTGAGCGTCGGGGTGCAATGGTAAAGTGGTTGACACTTCCCTAGGCAAACGTGAGTTTGATTTCTAGAGCCGCGCTTGAGGAGAGGGGATTACCCACCCTTGGTGCAAAATACCTTATAGGGGTGTGCCAAAATTGTATTCCCGCTCTGGATTAGTTGGTTGTCCTGAGTTACCTGATCCATTGAAAAAGGCTAGGAACTCAGGAAAAGGTGCTGAATACCTGGGGTTCGCAGGGGGTCAAAAGCCCAAAAATACACGATGTGCACAAAAAGAAAAGAAAAGAAAAGAAAATACATCCTTAACATAATAAATATCAGACTTATTTCCTACCCAATATATTAGAGTAGAAGGAGGATGTTAATGATAGTTCTACCAACATGAGGAGGATAAACACTACCAGAAAAATGCCATTTAACGACAGAAAAATCATCGTTAAATGGCTATTTTTTATCAAAAAATTTCTATTTGGCGACTAAAAATACTAGCGACCCTCATTTTAGTGACGGAAAATAGTAATTTAGCGACGGAAAATTTTCGTGGTAATGAAAGAGACAAAACTAGAGGATGATCCCATTCTACATGATTCCAAAATATGAGATCAGCCACTACATAAGGATTCTCTGAAGAGATCGTTCTCGATTGCATTTACAACCATAAGTGGTCAAGAGGAATGAAAATACCATATCATACTTTCCATTGAAGCCGATTAACAATGATATCGTGATTTACTATTCTTGACCAAATCCATGAGGCATTATATGACTTCTTTAGTATTGAGTACTGGCTTGGCTTATTCGGTATTCCGTTTGGAAAAGCTAAAAGCTCGTTCAACCGTATTTTTTCGTAAAACGAGATAACCCTATCTACATATTTACCTCGACTTACGTAAAACTACTTATCCACCACGTATCAATGTGACCGTTTAGGAACGCAGTAGAGAAGTATTTTTACGCAAGTCGAAGTAAATATGTGAAGGAGATTATCTCATTTTACGGAAAAACACCGTTGAATGTACGTTTAACTTTTTTGAACGCTTTGACAAATTAAACAAGCCCAATGTATTTTACCTTAAGAGTGGAAGCAAGAGGAGATGGATATAAGAAGATTTGAGGATTCTCCAAACTTGTTTTGCTACCGTTGCTTTATTAACCATATGGTGAAAGAGGATCTCTATGTCCAATGCTTCGACCCTTCATTCTATATAAGATTACATTGGGACTTGGGATGTTACCAAAATTTAAGTTTTTTTTTGTAGAATATTTAGAGCCTATTTAGAAGTCCTTTTGAGAATAGCTTTTATGGATTTTGAGGCAAAGTTTAGATTTTGTAGAATAACTTTTATGGATTTCAAGACAAAACTTAGATTTTAAAAGGTGATTGTGTTTGGGAAGTTATTAGTTTTTATGGATTCTAAGGGAAAGAAAAAGAAAGAAAAAGTGAGAAAGAGAAAATTTATTAGGAGAGAGGGTATGATTTGATAAGAAAATAGCTTTTTAAAACCTAGATTTCAAACTGAAGTTTTGTATCCAAAATAATTTTTTGAAAAATGTGAGTATTTGAACAAAATTTAAGTTTTGAGGTAAATCTTATGTTTTGAAACTAAACCTAAATTTCAGAAAGGGAAGCCAAACAAGCTCTTAATAGATAATAAGTAATCTACAATATTTGATAATAACAAAAAGGAGGAACTTCATAAATTCAAGTGAATGACCAAACACTGTAACATTTTAAAAATAGAAAATTTCACTAAAGTCCCACATGAGGGACTTATTAAAGATAAGGCCCCAAAAAAGATGAGTTGTTGATGCCCAAAATGAAATTGAAATAGAAAGCAAAATGAGTATATTACCCTTCGTATTGTGACATTTGTTTTAGGTAAATTTACAATACAGGATAGCGATATAACATCACCACATATGGAAATTTACAATAAAGAATAAAAAGAACAACAACTTTACTGAAAAAAATTTACAAGTCAACTTGCAATTTCTTATATGTAAGTTACTACGATTGGGATATAGATTTTTAAAACAAAGGATAGTAAAATAATAACTGTACATATAGAAATTTACAACATAAAAAAGAAAAATAACAACACTGCATGAAAATTTACAACAAAAAATAGAAGAATAATAACTCTGCACGTAAACATTACAACTCAATTTACAAGTGCTCATAGGTAAGATACAACCCAACATACGGAAATTTACAACAATGAATATGAAAATAATAACTCTACATATAGAAATTTACAACTATTCATAACATGCAAAATTTATAACACTGTGTAGGAACATAACAATACTACCTATAAAAATTTACAACGCAAAGTAGAAAAATAACAACACTACTTATGAAAATACAAGTTGTGATGCATACATACATAATGTATGTATGTATTTCAACAAGGTTGTTTATGTAATCATACTTTCAATATCTAACCAAACCCAACCCCTTTTTTTGTCTTCCTTTTTCAATATGGTTATCTGGTTGATTCAAATCCAACGTTTCTCTCAAATATATTTTATGTATTAGTATGGACTTAAAAGCAAGACGCTATGGTTCAACGGTAAAACTCAATTTATTAGAACCAATGCCTATTTTAGTAAATACCTAATTTGATATTTTGTATTTTTTAAGTTCCTTTTTCATCATTTTCCCTTTAAAATATTTTAAATTTACCTGAAAACTCTTTAATGTACACTTAAGATGTATAACTGCCGTCATTGTTGGGGGGAAGGCTTTTATCAAGAGGAGATTGATAAGAAAAATTAACTCTTGCCTTGCCTTGTATTTGGTTGAAAGGAAAATGGCACTAAGAAACCTTTAAAATATAGAAATGATAAATTAAGGCGTTCAATATGTTTAATTCTAGATCAAATTCATTTGATCAAGTAGAGATATTAAAATTTGATGAAAACACAAGAATGCCCCTAACCTAAAAGGAAAATGAAAATCTTCTATCCTTGTCTGGTTATTCCATATACTCTAAGTTTGGTAAGCGAAGTCCCATTTTTTTCAAGTTCTAAGAGTAGTTATTTTCATATATGGAAATATCTTATTCTTGACTAATTATTCCATATACTTGAATTGCAACTTGTTACTATCTGGTATGGGGAGTCCCTTTTTTAAAGGTTCCATGGGTAGTTATTTTCATATATGAAAGTTTTCTATTCTTGACTAGTTATTTACTATACTTGATTTGCAATTATTTAAAATCAAGATTTCTGGTTGATTTCATAGAAGATGGCTTTATCCAACGAGATTGGAACTTAATTCTAGCGAATTATAACTCGAGTAAAGGGAACCACTAGTCAAGGATAAGAGACTTCCTTTTCCTTTTAACTCAGGATATTCTTATCTTTTTATCAAATTTCAATATCCCTCCTACTGTGAAATTAGTCTTCAGCTTTATTCTACAATACCATAGTGGCTGAAATCTTACACCTTTTATGTATATTAAAATACTTTACGATTTTGTTATAATTTGACACTGACTGAGAAGTGACATGTTTTTAGATATTCTTATATGGTTCAGGCGGCTAGACTGCATAAACTTTACAGAAGCTGGGAAGAAAATCCTGATATTGGTTTTGTGATGGTGAAGGTAATAAACTTTTTCCGCTATTTGTCTTCTGTCCATCTGACACATTATGTATAAAATGATGACAGAGGTTGTATCCCTTCTCATATTTAGCCACATTCCATTTACACAGTCCTCTTGGATTTTTTAAAGGGAAGGGGCCGGGCATTTGCAGCTGGTGGAGATATAGTTGCTCTTTACCATTTGCTAAATCGAGTGAAAGATAAAAAAAAAAATTACTTTCTGGATGGGATGATGAAAGTTTATGCTTAATTCTACATCTTTGATGCCATTGTTTTCTCCTAAAATGTATGTTTATTTGTTGTCTACCTCTAGCGAATGGCCTTGAGTCTTCTTCCAAGTGTCATAACTTATGAAGTGGGAGTATTATTTAAACTAAATACCAAATATTAGGATGACGTAATATGAAATTATATTTCAAGTTTTTTTTTTTGGGAAAACAAAAGACACTATAAATTCTGGTACTTAAAAAACAATTGTACCTCTTCATAGCTTGATCATCCTCGCAGTCAGGTTAATGCTTCAACACAATTGTTGGGTTAAGCTGAGATATATTCATGGGGATAATTAATCAGGCTACTGATTTTCTAGCTCAAAGAGCAGTTAGAGAGAACCATCTTTTGAATGTGTTGTTCGAGGCCCCATTATGCGTTTAGATATGGTTGGGACTCCACGACATTTCCTTTTTATAGTAGCAATTGGGCGTTTGGCCCTTCTTGCCATATTAAAAATGTCAATTTAAATTCATCAAGAAGCCACATTAATATAGTATCATTGTGTCACTCTGTTAAAGACTTGTATAAAAGCAACCATAAATATTGCAAGAGGCCAAGAGCCAAGGTTGTGTGTGTATGAAAACCTATGTGTATATGTCCATTAACTTGTATTCTTAAGAATCCAAGATGGTTGTCATAAGCATCGTCAACTGATGATTTCTATTCGGTACTTAATTTGAAGCTTGTAAATGTTGATTATTATTGGGGCTGCATCAAGAAATTCAGATTTTTTTGGTTGATTTTTGTTTTAAAGAACTCAAAGGCTTTGGAATTTGGATCGTAGGGTCAAAAGGTCAAATTTTCCAAATATGTAAGGAAGGATAGATAAGATCCAAATATGTGAATAAAAAAGTTAATGTGTGTTTGGGAACTCTGTTGGGAGAAAGAAATTCCGTTGGAAGAAAAAGTTTATATATTTTTAGATAGTTTTATGGATTTTAAAATGATTTTTATGGATTTCGACATGATTTTATCGATTATCGTACACCGTTTTGGGAACGAAATTTTCAAACAAACACAATATCCATAGTAATTATATACAAGAAAAGTTGGTGCAGTATTTATTGAGGAGAAAAGGTGGGAAATTGTTTATGTTAGTTCAAACATGCGCGAAGAAGGCGAACAGAGGAGCCTACGTGAGGAGGCTTAGGCAAATAGGCTTTAGCTCAATAAAGAGATGTAGAGGGATGCTAACGATGAAGACTTAAATCATTGCAGTGTAAGGTAGGAAAAAGGAAAACAACGACAGAGAAAAATGTAAGAGCGACTTTTGCCCCTCTCATCCTTGTAGTTTGCTTTTGGAAAATTTATTGAAAGGTTCAAATAAAAAATTTATTTAATGAATGGTCTTAATTTTAAAAATATTTATTAAAAGGTTCCATTGATAACATGAGGTGCTGTTAATATAGTACATGATGTTGTCAATATATAAGACCTCATATTGTCAATGTGACTTTTTAATAAATATTTTCAGAATTGGAACCATTCTTTAATAAATAAGTTTTTTATTTGGGACCTCCCAATAAATTTCAACGAAATGACAAATGGGTACTGTTTTCTTTGTAGGAGTTTCATATGGTTTAAAAGAAAAAAAGTCAAATCTTTGTCTATGCTTCTGTCGTTGGTTTTTTAACTTATAATCTGTTTCTACAATATTGCGGGTCAACCAACACAATTCTTTAATTTTTGCTTTTGTTGTTGAATAGTACATTTGATGAGTTGGTTGTTGATAAAATAGCATCATGTGACCCATGTAACTAATTTCATTTAGTGGGACAAGGCTTCTGATTTTGTTCTTATGTTTTGTGGCTGAAGGAAGTTTAAGAAAAAATTAGCATATAAGGTTATTAATGAAACCTTATTTTGTTAAGGGCTTGTTTGCCTTCACTTTATGAAATCTAGGTTTGGTTTCAAAACCTATGTTTTGTTGAAGTACAAATTTTTGTCTGAAAAGCTATTTTAGTTACAAAACATCGATTTGAAACCTAGGTTTTTTTTCATACTTTTTTTCTCTTTTTTCCTATTTTTTCGTCTTTCCTGTTTCCTACTTTTTTTTTTCATTTTTATCTTTTCTCTTTTCTACTTTCTTACTTTTTCTTTCTTCTCTTTTCTCTTTCCTACTTTTCATTCTTTTTCTTTCTTCTTTCCTACCTACTTTTTGTCTCGAAATCCGTAAAAACTAATAACTTCCCAAACATAAATCACTTTTCAAAACCTAGGTTTTACCTTGGAATTTGTAAAAGCTATTTTCCAAAATCTATTCTCCAAAACTTAAATTTTGCCTCGAAATCTGTGAAAGCTATTATGAAAATGAGATTCAACTAAGCCCTAAGACGCTCTTCTTTTCTTTTGTTTTCTTCTTATTCTTTTTTTGTTCTCCAAATTCTTACTCTTCTCATCATGTATCGTATCAATTTCTGCTTGTTTTCAACAGGTATTTAATTATCGCTTTCTATTTGTGCAGGGAACTTGGAAGCATGTACGGAATTTTTAAGAACAATATATGGCTTTATGTACTTTCTTGGTACATATTTGAAGCCACATGTGAGTACACCATTTGAAGGCATTAACTATAGATTGTTATCTTAACTTTTTTTTAGACATGTGATTGTGATCTAAACATGTCTATGCTTTTACTTACGACTACTAATTCAGCTGGAAGTTGATTTTGGAACTCCCGGCATAATGTAACCCAAGGGATTAACTTAACAAGATCCAAAGCTTGTAGCTTAAACAACATCAGGCATTCTGAAGGAGAAAAGGGTTGCATACTTCCTGAATTACTTATTGTTTTCTATTAATCCTTGCCGAAATTTCATGCTAATTGCTGGAAATGACAATATAAGCAACAACGTTTAGTACATTGTTTTCATTTTCTATATTAAAATGAAAATGTGCGTCACAGGGAATTAATCTCCTACTGCCAAACTTCTTTTTATTCTTTGGCATTTATCATTTAAGTTCTTTTATTTAAGAAGTGGACTGTCCCTTTTGTATTCTATCTTATCCTCCTCTCTTGTCATTCTCTTTATTTCTGTTAAAACTTTTGTATTATGCCAAGAATGTGTGAAATACTACAAATAATTGTACTTCTATGAGTTGCAATTTTGTGGTTTTTTTTTATCAAGTGTTAGAAGAGGTGACTGTTCGGACTAATGCTTGTTGAGAAAGTACGAAGGGAAAAAGTTAGGGATTAAGGAATCATATACAAATAAAATATAGGATTTTTTTTGTCAATAGTAAATATAGGATTATTGAAACACTTATCTACTATGCATATAACACTGACCCTTCAACCTTTATAATGTTATTATGACCGCACAAGGACAATTCACAATTTTTTATTTACTTGGGTGTAGTGCAATTTGCCATTTAACTTGCAGGACTTCCTAAAATTCTTAAATCTTCTTTATAGTAAACTCTTCTCATCCTACTGGTTTTCCTAATATCTCATGAAAAGTTTATTCAACCTCTAAACTCTAACAATCATTTGATAAAATGTTTTATTCTTGCATATGCAATAAAATTCTTACAGACAAACCATCAGTAGATTCATCACATGTTCTGTTCATATGTTATTTAAACAATATAAAAAACAAAGGTTCAAGTTTATGGTTATACTAGCTAGGTGCCTATGAAACAAAACTTATCTGGTAACGTTTTTTGGCAGGTAGCTCTTTTAAATGGTATTACCATGGGTGGTGAAGCAGGAATTTCAATTCCAGGGACATTTCGGGTTGCAACAGAGAAAACTGTATGCAGTGGGGCATTCTTCAGAATATTAAACCTTTAAACTAAATGAATCACCCATCCTTGAAATTGCTTCGTTATCAAGCATTCTATATATTGCAAGCAAACAGTTTCAATTAGTTTTATAGCTATGACAAAGAGAAAAGATCTTGTTATAGCTTATAGGGCTTCTTCTATTCTTTGGACTTAGCATGTAAGCTTGATACTTCACACCTCGAGTAACCTTTCGACTTATTCTTTAGAGCTTGGCAACCTTTTGAACAATACATCTTATAAATGTGCAGGGGAAATTTTGATATTGTACAAAATTACTTTCTTACATATTTATCTTGCAGACATTGATTGCTTTTACATCCTTGTGCACAATAACCCCATGGAAAGTCTGTATTTTTAAATCACATACATCTGGGAATCCTACTTCACTAAATATTTCATCTTTCTTTTCCGTGGCATGCATATTACAACTGAGTGCCTATGCTGAGCTCCATTGTACCTTATCCCACTTTGCAGATTTTTGCTACTCCAGAAACTCTTATAGGATTTCATCCTGATGCTGGAGCTTCCTTTTACCTTGCACATCTACCTGGTCATTTAGGTGAGATGATGGTTATATCATGTATTTTCCATTGCTATGTTCCAAGTTACTGAAGTATATGAACGGTTTAGACGATCCATTTACTTGAAGACAAACGCAGAAAATATTAGAAGCTCTCCTTGTGCGCTGCATTTGTGAATTCTTTGATAACAGCTAGTTGTTAGGATGACGCTTTTCTCATATCAGGCTCCTCTTGTTCAAGGAAAATCTCATTTGGGCTGAATGATGAAAGGATTTTGTTAAAATGTAATTATGAGAATCAGGATTGGATGGGAATTATATATTATGTGGATGCATATTGCATTGCAACATGGAACTGAAGCCGTTATGAGAATCAGAGTTTGATTGGGAATTGTATTATGTGGATGTAAATTGCAGGCATTTGCAATTTGAAACTGCTGCTTTTGTAAGTTGTTAGTTCTATTCAAATTTTGAATGTCATTTCAGCTGTTGGTCTATGTCAATGACTCAATGACAATTGTCTAGTGTGATTGGTGGGGTTACTGGTGTGATTCTTATGATTGTAATCTGTCACTTTAGAATACCTGTACTTGTCTTTGATCCATTTTTGGAAATAAGGCATTTAGTTTTTTGGGTCAAATTTTCTGGGACTGAAATTTCAAATTCTAATGGGCAGATTTAAGAAATATGAAAATTGAATTTGAGGTGCTGAATTCCCATCCTGACTCTTAGTTAAGTTGCCAAGTTCTGAATCAGAACATGGAATTGTTTGATAGGTTAGTACCAGCAATAGCTGGAGCAAAATTCATGAATTCAAACTATTAGACATGCAAATGTCTTCAGATTGAAAATGGAAATTTGATTGATAAACTCCTTTTTAGTCATTCTTTATTTTAAAGTTTATCCTTGTTTTCAGGCGAGTACTTGGGTTTAACTGGGGAAAAACTCAATGGAGTGGAGATGATTAACTGTGGGCTTGCGACACACTATACATTAAGTCCAGTTCAGTATTCCTCTTACTTGTTACTTATTTCCATTACACTTGCCTTTTCAGAGTATGGAACATTAAAAGCATTGTTTCTTTTGTCTTGCAGAGGCTTCCATTAATTGAGGAACAGCTGGGGAAAGTGGTTACTGATGATCCTTCTGTGATTGAAACCACTTTGGACAAGTATGGCGACCTTGTCCACCCAGATAGTAGAAGTGCACTTCAAAGGTTTGTCCTGTCTCACAACAATGCTGTCTCATGACAGCCTTTGTCTTATCGTTGATAAAGAACTTTTATACAATGAAATTCTCCCAGATCAATAGAGGAAAAGAAACCAGAAAAGTGAAAATTGCACTAGCCGTAAAGCTCCCTCCATACCCTCTAAACTAGACAACAAAATCCCTAATAATGACTATTAGAATAGCCCATAACAAGAAGGCATTCTGTATAAAACTAAGTTGTCTTGGATGCTCCTCCAACAGCTGTTTTAGTCTGTGTTTGGTAATGCTTCATGTGCTTTATGATATCAAAAACCGTAAATTTATCATTGGTACAAATCATTCTTGACATTTCTGTACAAAAGCCTCAACTTCTTTTAAGAGCATCCTAATGAATGCTTTCCACAGCAGCTATGACTATTATAATTTTTTTTTTTGGATGAACTCCATTATAGATTTAAAATGCCAAAATTTCGATTCTATTTTAATTTTATTTCAACGTGTATCCTTATTTGTTGTCAGGCTTTTTATGCCATCATCTCCACACTCACATTGATATTTCATGCTAAAATACAATTTCTTTGATCAATTGATACATGTAATTAATTCATAAACTAAAGAAATAATGCAGAAGTTATTTTTATACCAAATTGTTATTGTAGAAAGGTTCTCTTCCCTTTTTTCACATTGTTACTGTTATTGTGTAGCATACAAGCACAAGGTTTGGGCCTTGTCATTTTACATGTCTATAGCAGGCTTAAAAAGTTGTTATTAAACATCTCATACATGTGCTCTTAATAGAAAAATCAATAAGATTTTGTGCCAAACCATGTTTTTGCATGGTTTGATGCTTTTCACATCGATCAACCAGCTTTTGAAATGGTAGAGCGGCATCACACTTGTCATAATAAAGTGGAGCTTTCAGTTAATTGGTTTCTCTCATGTAATTTACGTGGACTGCAAGCCTCATTTATTTATTTACTTCACGATTGAAACTATAGATAAATGCTTTTGCCATGACACAGTTGAAGAGATTGTTGATGCTGTGGTAAGATTTACTTCCTTTTAATTCAGTTTAGAGGGGCAAGCACTAATGGCCTAAGGTTATTGAATACACAACCTCCCACTTACAAAGGAGCTTTCATGCCATTAAGCTACAAGGCTATTGGCATTTACATCTTCCTTTGTATTTGAGAAACTAGCAATTTCAACAAGACTTTTCACTGAAGCATATTAATTTACAAGTAGCACTTCAGAATTCAGATATTTGTGAGTTGCCAACCAGGATTTCAGCTATTAATTTTTCTCTCTCTATCAAATCATTTACAGATTCTGAATAGTAGGAAGAAAAAGAAAAAAATGGGAGGTTACCTTTCACTTTAATTGAATTATTTTAGTTTTGAATTTCAATTAAAAATGTGTGAGCAACTGGAATTAGTTTAAACGCTTTACTTTAATTAGGATAGAGTTATTCTCTTTTGATAAGGGTAAGATTTATTTTTTAAAATTTTATGTAGATAAACCTCACCGGTTGGTGATTTGAACATTGCTTCCATCCAATTAACTCAGTCCTACGAAAATCAAACCGAGCTTCTACAAAAAGTAAATCTAGAAAATCAAACCTGAGCTTCTGTAGATCTAAGTGTGATGCTGTAACACTTTGGTGTACTTTTTTGTTGGTTCTTATCAGTTTCATTTCTTTTTAGGCTAGTGAGGCAAGTCAAACAAACGACGACTGGTGCATAGGTACCCTGAATAGACTTAAAGAAGCTTCTGTTGGATGCAGCACTTAAACATTCTGAAATAACTTAGTCAATCCTTCAGCTCCTCTACAATGTTGTGCTCATCCTGTTGGCAGCAATATCTGCAAGTAAAAGAGTTGTAGCATAACTCTTAGATTGTAGGAAAATAATATCAATATTTTAAAAATAACTAATCCGAGTCGTGCCCGAAGACACTATCCTAAATAATTATTCCGCCATAAGTCGGCAACTCCCCATGATTAAACGGACTCTTATTACCGGAGCAAGGTAACAGAATAACAGAAAATAAGGAGTAGGAAGCAAAGAGCATGAGAAGAGAGAAGCTCTGAAACTTGGTCAAGAGCTTGATACATCTTTCTCAATACTGAAGCATGGTATTTATAGGTTCTATATGACAAGGCTTTCACTGTTCCAAGTAATGTGGGACTTCTTTGCCTTCATTGTTTTAAACAATGTGGGACTTCCTTTTCCTTTTAACACACACCCACGTATAATTCCAACAGCTTCTCCATTGAGCTTGAAGGTATGCGGCTGTTCTTCCCTTTCCCGCTGTTGACAGCCTTCTCTGATGTGATTCGGCTTGTTTTGGTTGGTTCGTGATGTCTGTTGGCTGGGCTTTTGTTGGAAAATTTGGTGTTCATTTCTGTGTTCGTTCTCTAGTTTCATTGGCATGTTGCTTTGCTAAATTTTGGTTAGATTCGTTTCTGGTGACTGGTAACGTTTGCCGACTCCTAGTGACTATTCTAGAACGTTGCTATTCCGTGTTGCGCGAACACAAGGCTTTGTTGTTGAAACGTTTCTGGTTCCTTTTCTGGTTTCGTTTATTTTCTGCTGCTGTTTGCTCATACTTGTTGGAAATTGTGTGGTATTTCTGCTGCTGTTGTTTTTTGATTGCTTCGCATGGCTGAGTCTAAACCTAGTGGTACCCCTGATATCATTCCGGTTACAACTACGATTACTGATTACAAGTTGAATTTAACTAACTATCTAGATTGGAGCAAAACCATTCGTATGTATTTGCTGAGTATTCCAAAGGAGGGTTACTTGACTGAGGCACCTCTGAGGGATGCATCTAAGCTTACTTGGCCTAGAGCAGATGCTCACTTGTTCTTGCAGATCAGGAACTCCATTGAGAGTACTATACTTCCTTCTATTAGACATTGCAACACGGTTAAAGAAATAATGGATTATTTGGAGCTTATGTACTCTGGTAAAGAGAATATCACTCGCATTCTTGAGGTCTATAAAGGATTTTATCGTATTGAATAAGGAGACCAGCCTTTACAAACCTTCTTCATGGATTTTAAGCGTATGTATGAGGAATTCAAGATGTTGATGCCTGTTGATGCTGAGCTTCCGAAACTGGTGGATAACATAGAGAAGCAGGCTATTATGAGCTTCCTTACCACTCTTCATCCAAAATTTGAGATAGTTCGCTCTCAAATTTTGTCTAGTTCTGAACTTCCTACTCTTCAGTATGTCTATTCCCGTATGTTGTGAGCTGCCAACTTGTCTCAACCGATTCCAAATCCACACGCTAGTGCCTTTGTTGGTGGTAGTGGGGGGTCTGCTCAAAGAAATCTAAGGGAATCATGGCCAAGGACTACCATTCAGTCCCCTAGTGGCATTGTCTGCTTCTATTGTAAGGAACCAGGTTACACGAAACGTTATTGTCGCAAGTTATAGAACAAACATTCCTGATCTGGTGCTACTAATATGGCTATGGCTCCTAATGATGTTATGTCGCCTCCTCAACATTCGCCCACTATCACTCCTAGTGCTCTTACTACAGGTAGAGTTGATTCTTGCCTTGCTACTTCTTCCTCGAAATGGATTATCGATTCTGGTGCCATTGATCTTATGACAGGTAACCATAATCTCTTCTCACCATTTACGCCATATGCCCACCCTTTCGTATTCCCATGTTCTTGGATTTGGAACCATTAAAGCTACCCCCTCTATTCATTTAACCTTTGTTTTGGATGTTCCTAAGCTTACCTTTAATTTCCTTTCCCCCCAGTCAACTTGTCAACTAAATTGTTTTATCTCACTTTTTCCTAACCATTGTTTGATACAGGATCTCATGACGAAGCAGGTTATTAGTAAGGGTTATGAATATGGAGGACACCATTTCTTGATGATCCGGTGCCGTGTTCAGTTGCTTGTTCTGGTGGTGCATCTCCTTTTGAAATTCATTGTCGTTTGGGTCATTTGTCTTTGTCATCATTAAAGAGGATTTATTCTCAGCTTAGTCACTTATCATCCTTAGATTGTGAGTCATGTCAATTTGCCAAACTTCATCGCGTCCCTTTGGCATCTAGAGTCAATAAACGGGCTACGTCCCCCTTTGTGGATGATTTTTCTCGAACAACTTGGGTTTAGTTAATGAAATCTCGTTCTGAGTTGTTCTCTAATTTTTGTAATTTTTGTGCTGAAATTAATACTCAGTTTGTTGTTTCTGTCCAAACATTACAAAGTGATAATGCTAAAGAATGCTTTTCGGCACAATTTCAAAACTATATGCTTTAGCATAGCATACTTCATCAGTCTTCCTGTGCTGATACACCTGCCCAAAATAGTGTTGCAGAAAGAAAGAACCTCCATTCATTAGAAGTTGCTTGAGCTCTTATGCTTCAAATGTATGTCCCTAAAACTTTTTGGGTGGACGTTTTATCCACTGCCGTGTTTTTTTTATCAATCGTATGCCTTCTTCCGATCTTCACGGTGTTACCTCTTACACCATGTTGTTTCCCACTAAGTCATTGTTTCCCATTCCTCCTAAAATTTTTAGGTGTGTTTGTTTAGTTCGTGATGTCTGCCTTTCGATCTCAAAACTGGATCCTAAGTCCCTCAAATGCCTCTTCCTTGGATATTCGAGGGTTCAAAAAGGTTATCGTTATTTCTCTCATGATCTTTACTGATACCTTGTATCTATGGCAAGGTTCACAAAGTCTGATCGGACTAGCCGAGTCAAGCCGGAAACTGGCGACTTGGCCAGTATTCCGGTCGGAGTTGGAAGTCAATCCCGGTTTATGGCGACTCGGTCCAACTCGTCATAACCTGGTAGTAACTCGGTCGACCCGCCAAGTTGGAGGGTCGACCGAGTTGCTTTAAAAAACAAGGGATGGACGGTCGACTGAGAAAGCAAAAAGAAATCAAAGAGCAACAGTTCCAGAGGAGAATAAATAGTAAAAAGGATCCCAACAGAAGAACCAATGTCCATCGCTGAAGTGCAGAACAAATTGATGACCAAAGCTCTAACATGGGAGGTTTGTGAGACTTCCTTGAGCATTGAAGCCATGTTGGTGTCATCGAGACGAATGAATTTGAAAGCAATCGCCGCACTACTATGTGAGATGGGGCAGTCGGTGGCTTGATGAATAACAATAGCTAGGAAAGGGAAGCGGCGGAAAGAGATGGAGGGGTATTTTTTATTGCAGTTATTTGGTTTGTCAAGTAAGCCTTCTGACTTGGACATGTTGATCAAGAGGGTAATAAATGAGGCTTAAGCTTTGAGGTGCACATGACTTTGCTTATTGGAACTTGTGAGAGACTTTCAAAATTCAAGCTTGCTGACTGCTAGCCTACCAACTACCATTCTTGTTTTTATTGCTTTGCCTATATCTAATAACTCCTTCCTCGCTTGCACTTTGGCAAATTGAATTGGTTGTTTATGTTTTTGGTCAGAATGAGTACTAAACATCAACCAATTTATATATGCAATAACTCCTATATTTTATTAGAATGAATATTTTGATATTGTAAATAATATTGGATAATAGATAAGTTATAAATATATGATTAGTTTGGTAATTGTTACTTTGTTAAAAATGGAATTCACTACTTAGTTTTTTTGAATTTTCAATTTTGGATAGTTTGATTGTATCAGTATATATTTTTAAATTTTTTATTTCTCACCGGTTTGACTCCAGTCTGACCCACTAACCCTTAACTTACTGCCTTGTCCAGTTCGATTATCGATCTGAGTTCCTGTACCTTGGTCTATGGATGTCACCTTTCATGAGTCTACTGTGTTCTTCCCGGATGTCTCTTCGCTCTTGATTATCTCTTAGTGTATAAAGTCTTACCATCACAAAGCTCCAGCTCCAGCAAAACCACAAGTGGTTCATGTTTATCACAAACGGCCCATGGAAGGTAGTATCGACTCTCCAATTCATAGCCCCCAGACTCCGGTGTGTCATTAGATCCAGACCAATACCCTGTCATTCCTACTTCTAACTCTGTTCCAGATCTAGTTTTCGTACCTGAGCTAGTTTCTGATTCAACCAATTTGTCCATTGTTCTTCGCAAAGGTAAGTGCACTTGTACCTATCCCATCTCCTCCTATGTTTCTTAAAATAATTTGACCCCTGCCTCATATTCTTTAATTGCATCTTTAGATTCCATCTCCCTTCCTACGACTCTTCATCAAGTCTTAGCTCATCCGGGTTGGCGTGCTGCTATGGAGGCAGAGATGATGGCCCTTAATTAAGCTGGTACCTGGTCTTTGGTCAATTTACCGATGGAAAAGAAGGCTATTGGATATAAGTGGGTGTTCACAATTAAGACAAAGGATGATGGTACTTTGGAACGTCTCAAAGCTCGCCTTGTTGCGAAAGAGTATGCTCAAACATAGGGCATTGACTACTCTGAGACTTTCTCCCTAGTGGCAAAACTCTCTTCTGTTCACCTTTTTGTATCTCTGGCTGCTACTTATGATTAGGAACTTCACCAGCTCGATGTCAAAAATGCTTTCTTGAATGGTGACTTACATGAAGAGGTCTATATGATATAATCGCCAGGTTTTGTTGCTCAGGGGGAGCATGGGAATGTATGTTGACTTCAGCGATCTCTATATGGTTTAAAGCGAAGTCCTTGAACTTGGTTTGACAGATTTAGTTTGGTAGTTCAAAAGTTTGACATGCACCAAAGCAGGTATGACCATTCTGTGTTTTACCAACGAACGGATGCTGGTGTTATTTTATTAGTTGTATATGTTGATGTTATAGTAATCATAGGTGACAATACCTCGGGCATTTCATTACTCAAGACCTTCCTTAATTCTTTTTCAAACAAAGGATTTCAGACCCTAGAAGTATTTTCTAGGAATAGAAGTTATGAGAAGTAAGAAAGAGATTCTCTTGACACAGAGGAAATATGTCCTCGATTTGTTGGTAGAAACAGGAAAACTCGGAGCTACACCAAGCAACGTTCCCATGACTCCAAACCCATTTCTTGATATTGATGGCACAGTACGATTTGAGACATTACCGGAAGATATGAGAAACAAATTTAATCCTGAGAAGATCAAATCATTTGAGAATCCTGAAAGGTACCGGAGGTTGGTTGGAAAATTGAATTATCTTATAGTAACCTGTCCTGATATCACTTTTGTGGTTAGTGTCCTTAGCCAATTCATGATGCCACCAATTATAGCTCAATGAGAAGCCTTGGAGCATGTTTTGCACTAAAAGGAGTGTTTGGTTGTGGTATACTTTATACTAATCATGATCATACTGAAATTAAATGTTTTTGTGATGCTGATTACAGTGGTTCGAAAGCTACTAGACAATCTTCTACAGAATATTGTGTCTTTATGGGTGGAAATCTGATTTCTTGGAAGAGTAAGAAACAAGATATGATGTCACGATCAAGCGCAGAAGTTGAGCACCGAGCTATGACACAGTCAACTCAAGAGATTGTATGGATTTATCAACTAATAAAGGAAATCGGCTGTAATGCATCATTACCAGCAAAGTTATAGTGTGATAATAAAACTGCCTTGCACATAGCCTCCACAATTCTCTTTCATGAACAAACAAAATATATCGAGATTTATTGTTAATGTTAAAGAGAATTTCATTTCTACAGGACATATACGATCTGGTGATCAATTAGATGGCCTTTTTACTAAGGCCCTCATTGAGATACGGATCGATTATCTTTGTAACAAGTTAGACTTTATTAACATCTATGCTCCAACTTGAGGAGTATTGAGATATTAAACGATATATTACCATTAATGTGAGATTGCTTATTAGATAAATTAAGGACACGATTGTGATTATGTAATTATATCTCTGTATATTTCTCCAATGTATAAATACCCTTTGAAGGTATATCAAATAGTAAGTATTTAGAAAATTTCTCAAGTCCATCTTACAAAGTTAATAAATCATCCAAAGTTACATAAAGGGACTGGAAATCTAGATCAATAACATTTGATATATGATGATGCAACATTATGTAAGATCATTAGTTTATTCGTGTACATTGTTGTAAAAAAATGGTCTATTCGTACATCATATCACCAAAATTTCAGCAACTTTTATTTGCTTTCCAAAATTGAGCCAAAAATGAATCAAGCCTATAACATATAAACCTATGTAACAGTTTCCATTTTTGTTAATAAAAAAAAAAAATAAAGCACATGATCATAATATTTCAGGACCATGCAATGCAATGACTAAGCTAGGCTATTCAGTTCCCCTAGTGCTTTTGTAGTTGTTGATCAATTGAGTCTGTACATCGTGAGAGACTGGCGAATGCTCTTTGTATTCCATTGTGAATTCCCCTTTGCCCTGCATGTACAGGAAAGAAAAAAAAAAAATCCAATTAAACAAATGTCTTGTATCACCACAATGTGACAAAATCTTCATTCACTTGATGTTACAATTCAAATCCTCTGCTGCACTTTAATGGTACATGTGTTAGAATGCAGTTAGCAGTCAATCTGAATCTTTCAAAGCAGAAAATAGAGGGTGCTCTCAACTATAGAGTGAAAAAATTGTCATGAAATGTGGGCCCAATACATGGTTCGCTTGTATTATTCGAATGGATGAAGCGAAGTGATCCAAAGATCCAAGTTAGCAGTTACGAGACAAACTGTGACTATGATAGTGGAATGAGACAATTTTCAGTGCAAGGTTGGAAAAGGAAGTTTCCAATGTGAAAAACTGTCCAGCCTCTCTCCAACTATATAATGTGCAATACTTGAGAGGCTTCATATGGCCTCAATATTCACCTGTGTCATCGATCGAAGTGATGTGGAGTATCCAAACATGTTGTTAAGGGGAACCTGAAATCATTAGTCACGAAAACAGTCAAATTAATTAAAGCTTGAAAGGTACCATTTGCAACAAGTTTCAAATAAACATGACAGGTATTCATCCAAATGAAACTAGTGGAGAAACACTGAAGTTTCCATCATTCAACATAACATCGTTCCACCAAACACTAGAGCTTCACAAATAGTTTACTATCCCTATTTCTTCACTGAAATTTTACTGCATCATATAAACTAGAATGAATGAAATAACCACATAAACCATCTAATTTAAAACAATCAAACTTGAATTTCGAGGGGGTAAGTGATTACAGATTCATGCCAGTATCACCTTGACAAGCCCCCACAATCATGCTAGAAGCTCTCAAAATCACATTACTTAGATCAAAAGCTTAACTTGCCAAGTGAAGATCCATGAATAGTTTTGATTATATTTCTATAACATGCCCCTTGACACAAAATGCCATTTGAACTAACAGAGGGTGCTGAAATTTCATCTTATCAGCAATCGTCATGCTCTATTGCCATGTAAAGCATACTCCAAAACTCAATCTTAGCTGAACAGATTTTTATTGTAAAATCACTGCAATCATGAAACAAAATCTAGACCCAAATAATCATGATACAAACTCAAACATGTTAATCCATCTACACCTAAGCACTAACACACTGCCAGCCTTCCAAAAAGGGCAATCAAGGACACATTTACATTAGCGCAGGTCCTGTTTTGTACGTCAACCACAAGTCATATATGGTCAAGGCAAGTATGGCTTGTCCTCCATCCTCTTCTCCCATTAAGAAAAAGCTCGGCTCAATATATATCATATTCACGTACTATGCCGCTATTTTGAAACTGAATTCCACATCTCAAGAATTGGGGGACAACTAAATAATTAGAATATATTGACAATTGGTAGGCAGTAAAGGTAAGCCATTCCTTATCCTTTCAACAGGGACAAATTACAGAGAAGCACCACATTGAAGAAATGTCGACATAAAGTACTCTGATGTACTTGTATTACTTGCATATTACATTTGATTTCTTTATTTTTCTACAGCAAAATGAGGTACTTACATGGGCAGTAATAACCGAATCATCTCCGTCCTGGTCATTTCCAACAATGACACCTTTTCTCCTATCAGGAGTTATAAAGATCAGTCAGAAAATCCAGATTATTTAGTATTTGCCATCATAGTTTAAAGAAAATTGAGATGTCAACAAAAAGCCCTCACTTGTTAATGTCGCCGGCAACAGCCCCCTGAAATTCTGTTGGTACTTTAAGCTCAACAAGCATAATAGGTTCTAATATAACAGGTCTGGAAGCTGCATAGCACTGTAATAGAAGACAGAAGCACCATAATTGACTAGTGATGAAGTCCTAATTTGGAAGTGAAGAGAGCAATAAATGAAAATGAGAAAGATATGAGCAAATATTGTTCAAGGACCTGTCTAAAAGCATAGATAGAAGCTAACTTAAATGCAAGTTCACTGGAATCGACAGCATGGGCAGCACCATCTGTCAAGACAACCCGGAGATTTTCAACTGGATGTCCAATTAAAGAACCCCTGCACAGAAGGCAATCAGCTTCATCAATCCAAATCCAACAAAATCATTTTTACATGCTGATGGAACTGGGATTTTCTATTATATAGAAACAACTCAAAACAGCAAGCTACACCCTCTTCAATGGTGCTGGAAGAGGAAAACTGATACGGTAGCTGACTATTCTGATACAAGGAAGGAAATAAAAAAACAGTAGCAACCAGAACAATAACCCACAGACTCTTCCTAACTTTCGAGAGGTTAGGTACTCTCCTCATTCCTCAGCCATCACTCTTCCCCCCTCCACCAAGGCACACAACCCTAGATAAATGTCCCCCTACTGCTCCCACTATGGTTCCTGGGCTTGTGCTTGCTGGGCCTGCCTTGTCCCTTGGCTTCCTTCTATAAACCTGGGCCTCCCGAGTCACGAGCCCATCACATGCTAAAGAATCTATGATCTGTCTCACTTATTACAAGGAGTACACAATCCTATATGCTAAAAATAGCAAAATTATAATTATGAAAATAAGTAAAAATCCACTCACGAGTTTGCAGCTTCTTTGAAACCCTTCTCAATTGCTGGGATAAAATTTGATGGAATAGCCTGCCCAACAAGCAAGTTTTCAAATTCAAACTTTGTTGGGGACCCTACTGGAAGTGGTTCAATATAGCTGCCAGCATGCAAAATACAATATCATTAGAACCAAAAAAACATGGAAGTACACAAACAACTGAAATATATTATTGTATACAAAGAATTTATCATCCAAGATTAAGTATAATGATAAGCCACGAAACACGGAAGTTCACAAACAACACAAACATTATTTCACAATAAGTTTTATGTTATTTTAATGGTCTAAAGAAGATGAATTCTTTTTTGTTGAAGTAAAGTATTGATGTGAAGCCACGTTCGCAATTATATTCCACAACACATTTAAAGGTCAAAATAACCCTCAAAATCAGGCATTCTTCTCCCACCAAACAACCCACAAAATGTCATAACCTTGAGATTAGGCATCCTTATTACCAAATCCTCTAAGTCAAATTATAAGAAATTCTTCAAAATTCCAAAACACTGGGGACATACACCCAACTTCCATAAAAAATACAAGTGGTTGGCACAAGTAACATGCCACAAACAAACTTGTTCTACTAATCAACTTTTCATTTCTCTCTATATTCATATTCTCACTTTTAGAATTAGTTTGAAGTGTTTGATGCTAATTCTTTTTTTGTCAGACCTGCCAAAGGTTGGCTGTGTAATCATATGATTATTCATACAAAGGTATCAATATCTAATTCAGTGATTAAGAGGCGAGCTGACCAGCAGAACCCAATGACTTGCGCAATTGTAACATAAACTAACCAAAAGATTAAAGCCCGCACCCATGCACCCTGTAGCACTGTCTTTATGTAGGCAGATCAGAGGTTTTATTGTAAGGCTTCTTCCTGTTCTTTATTTTATTCATTTTTTTAAAAAAAAAATAAACATCTAAACGAGGGAAGCACAAAAAAACAAAAGACAACCAAGCTCCCACAAATACTCAAAAAAGCTCACGATACCAAAATGACTGAAAGGAAAGTGCATTACTGTATAACTAAATTAGAAAAGAAAGAAGACAGCTAGGCAATGCTTACCCAATTACTCGACCATATTGACCTTGCCCTCCAGATTGCTTTTTATGTAAATAATCAAAGTTGGCACGCTGGGTGACAGTCTCTCTAAAATTAACGCGTGGCTTTCCAACAGCAGCATCAACCTTCATTGGCAACGACATTAAAGTAAAACTCTAGACAAAGCAAATTTCGGACATTATCAAGAAGAATAAATTTGTGCTGAAAAAATAAAAAGAATCAGTACCTTATACTCTCTCCTAATGCGTTCAACATAGACTTCCAAATGCAATTCCCCCATTCCCGAAATGATCGTCTATTTAAAGTGATATTAAGATCATTGTAATAAATAATGAATTTTCTAATTAAATAAATGGGAGGAGAAAGAAAGGAAAAGAAACCTGCCCACTCTCTGGGTCCAAACCAACACGGAAAGTAGGATCCTCTCTCTGGAAGCGATTCAAAGCTTTTGAAAACTATAAGCAACAGAAGGACTTTATCATCTTTCATATTTTTGGAATCAGAGGAAAAGGTGGTTAGTGTGATGGTCAATTAAGAAACTACTCACCTGTCCTCCAGAATCTTTTGAAATGGGTTGCACAGCCAATGACATCACTGGTTCAGGTACATTGATAGAAGTCATTGTGTATTTAACTGACCCATCAGTAAAAGTATCTCCTGATAACCAAAATCACTAGAAGTAAGCCCATTATACAAAACGGTAATAAGAATTTTAAAGCAGTTTGTTGACATAACAATAGAGCCTCTGTGAACATTTTGAGAGTTAAAATTGCCACTAGCCCACCTCTCATTCAGTGTATTAAAATTAAGTTTCATGATAACGCAGTGTAGGCATGTGCTTTGTCTGCATTACAAGCCCAATTGAGTCTTTGCATAAAACAAGATATGTCATATATTATAATTATAATTAAACCAGCCATGACTCAGTGACATTGCACCAGCACGATCAGATTCTTGACAAACACCTCTTCCAGACAACACAAAAAACTTAACAAGAATTTAGAAACACATTCATGCATAAATCCAAAGCAAGGTGTATAACCTGAAGCACAATCAACACCAAATACAGCAACTATTTGACCAGCATGAGCCTCTTGAATGTCCTGCAGATTATTGGAAATCCTGATTACAATTTGACATAAATAAATGAATAAATTGGATATCTTTAGAAAAAATATAGCTAGAAACATAACCCAACCAGTTTTCTCTATTTTTCTTAATAGCATCTAGTGTTAACAAACTAGATTCAAACATCATCAAACCCAAATAGGCTTCAGCAGATCCCTCCAACTTACCCAGCAGCATTCAAATTATAATGTTGACTTGAAAATGACACTGAAAATCTAAAGCTTACCTCCATCTCATCTGAATGCATCCGAACCAAGCGAGGAACCTGTATTTACAGAATGACTTCAGCTCCACATTCGTGATAGTCCCAAATGCACAACCATTGAACTATGAATAAAAGGTTTTTTCGTCATAAGGCTTCTTATTTGCGGACAAGACCAAAATGGAGACCAAGACATCACACCCTATAGGGAAACAAGCAAGAGGAAGAAAACGGCCAGATTTTCCATCAAATTAGACAACTCTGTAGGATACAAGGATAGGCTCGATGAAAGTTGAAACACCCTTCTACATCCAAGACTCGCAATTCCTCTTTTCCAGGATGGATTTATAACAATTAAAACCACAAATTTGGACCAAAATCATTTTAAGACTCTGGATCTTCATCTCAAGTCATCATTTTCTAGCGACAGTAAAAGGTATGATAAATTACTGTTAGAAACCTCTAGTTCTCTAAGGTAATATAGACTTCAAATCCAGAAAGAGAAATATACATTCTAGCTCAAAAGAGACTAGGCCCACACCCAAATCCTCACTGGAATTCTGGCTACCAACGTCTCTCGCCCAGCCCCCTTTTAGTAACCTTCAGTCTAACCAAATTCTTCTAGAACACTTCTCTCCAAACTGTGTACCCTGTAACTCGCCTCTTCCCCTTAGCTGTATTCATGCAGGCTATTCCACTGTCTTCCCCCACTAGCCACTACATCCTTTGTCCATTCTTCTATCACCGGCTTTCCTAATTAAGTACCTATGACTTGCACAGTACAAAATGACCAATACATCGGTAAGATGTAAACAGTACAAAATGACCAATACATCGGTAAGATTACTATTGACCCATCAAATTAGAACAGTAGGGACTATTAGACTTACCTTAAGCTTCTTGCCAGTATTTATGTTGATAATAAATTCACCCTTCCGAATGACACCTTCGTAGATTCTTCACGAGAGCAAAAAGGAAAAAAAGAAAAAGGGGGGATAATAATGTAAGCTAATGTGTCAAATACTCATGGATTGAATGTTACCACAAATTCAAGACAACAAATCATTGCATGTACAAGAGAAAACCTATAAACCACTTCAAAGGGTCAGGTGTACCTTAAATATGTTAACTGACCAAATCGGCCTTCCTCCAATTTGAAAGCTAACGCCACAAGTGGCCCATCAGGTGTTCCAGACAACACAACCTGTACAAGGAAAGCATAACAATTACCCAATAATATAGCAAAATAAAATCCAAGTTAAACAAGGGTGAACTCCCGGTTCTTTACCTTCTCCTCATTCTTTTTCTGGTCAAGGGCATAATTACTAACTTCAACTGGACATGGCAAATAATTAAGTACGCCATCCAGAAGTGGCTGAACTCCCTGTACCAGTGACAACAGATAATATGCATGAGGGGAGAGAGCCCAAAAAAAAGGCATTGCTGTGCAACTGATACATCTAAATTAACTCTGGACTCTTCTGGTTTGGCCAATTAGTTATATTATGTCTTTCGATCCATTTTTATGTGGCGTAAGATTTAAAGAAAAGAAGATAGCCTCAATCATTTTTTTTAATTTTATAATTTTCTTTTCAATATAATGCATGTTTAATGCAATGACAAGTTCTAACAGCTTTGCTATACAACTAGGAATACATGATATCCTAAGGGTTCTCTATTTTTAAATCACTTAAATATAAAATAGCTAATGCTTCATAGCAAGAACACTTGATTCAACCAGTGCCTTTAAACTGCTAACTGTTAATCCAAAGCCACCCTCTTTAGTTCAGTCCTCAACCAAGTCTTGGAGCATTAGACCATATAATGATTTTGAGAAACCAATTGGAAGTAATCGACATATATTTTTCCTCAACAGAAAAGAGATTTGTGAAAATTCAATAAATATAAGAATGAGATTTCAATAAAAAAAATGAGTATGAGATGATAATATTCATGATTAAATGGATATGCAATTAGGACAGAATTAATATTTGACTGCTAAAAAATAAGAATCTCAAATTTAGCAGCTTAGATCTCGGGACATCATATTACAAATTTACACTTGATTCAACCATTGCCTTTAAACTGCTAACTGTTAATCCAAATCCACCCTCTTTAGTTAAGTCCTCAACTACGTCTTGGAGCACCAGACCACATAATGACTTTGAAAAACCAATTGGAAGCAATTGACATATTTTTCCCCAAAAGACAAGAAATTTATGAAAATTCAATAAATATAAGAATGAGATTTCAAGAAAAAAGAGTGAGACAATAATATTCATGATTAAATAGATATGCACTGGGACAGAATTAACATTTGACCACTAAAAAATAAGAACCTCAAATTTATCTGCTTAGATCTTGGGACATCATATTACAAATTTACAAGTTGAATCCTATAGTAGGAATCTATTTCCAATGTTGGATTAGATTTCCTGAGTTCTAAAAAATTTGTTTGGTACACAGAATGGAATGTGATGGAGAAGGGAATGGAATGAAAAACAATATTTTGTTGATCTGAAATTTTTTTTTATGCCATTGATATGTAATTTGCAAATAAGCGGTTAGGATAGTTAAGTCATTTTAATATTTTATTATAATTAAAAGGGCTGAGTATCTAATTAGGAATGGGATAAAATATAATGAGATATTAGGGTTGAAATTATCAGATATTAGAATTGGATATAGATTTAGAGCTTATTTGGATGTAAGGTTGAAAATAGCTTTTACAAATTCCAAGGTAAAACCTAGGTTTTGGAGAATAAATTTTGAAAAATAGCTTTTACAGATTTCGAGACAAAACCTAGGTTTTGAAAAGTGATTTATGTTTGGGAAGTTATTAGCTTTTACGGATTCCGAGGAAAAAAAGTGAGTAGGAAAGAGGAAAGTAAGAAAGAAAAAGTAGAAAAGAGGAAACAGGAAAAAGTAGGAAAGAGAAAACCTAGGTTTCAAACTGAGGTTTTGCAACCAAAATAGCTTTTGGGAAAAAAAATTTTTGCTTAGACAAAACCTCGGTTTTGAGGTAAAACTTAGGATTTGAAACCAAACCTAGGTTCTAGAATTGGTTGCCAAACAAGCCCTTAGATATTTAAGGATTTGAATTATATATTAGGTAGGATTAGGATTACCTATGACTTGTAAATAAGGGTAATCATCAGTCTTATTTGCTCAGGTTTTGGAACTCTTAAATTATTCGGTAATTTCAGTTTCTTTTATTCTCTTCACTCTCTCTAATTCTCTTCTCTCTCACACACACTGCTTTCTACCATCACCCTAGCAGCCATTAAATTATAAAAGTAATAAGAAATAAGTATTGTAGTGTAAGGATAACGTGTAATCCAAATTAAAAAAAAAAAGTGTAATGATAACAAGGGTATAATAGATATTGCATGCCCTTGTAGAATAAATGCTTCGTTTAGTCTTCTACAGAGCGTGTTATTTCAGGGTTTCAATCTCATTAATGAGAATTTTGAATTTTGAACGTTATTCAATATTGTTGTTAGGTTACATTTCCCGTTCTAGTCACACTAACATGGGGCCAAGATTGTTTCAGTTATCCTAGTTTAATGCTTGGCAGACTATTGCATCTCTCTTCCAAGCTAACCACAAAGGGATAGGGGAGATAGCTTTCGAGTCTTAGAAACATCAATCACAAATATGAATGAAAAATGAAGTTTGCATCAAGCACAGCCGTCCCAAGAGCTAAACAAAATAAAGGTAAAAATTACAGATTCCCTTATTGTGACACAAGTGACATGATACAGCAGCTTCGTATTTCTAAGTAAAATTTCTTCACCATTGGGGAAAAAATTAAACTGAAAACCATGGGCAAATGCATCATAAACAAATCCAATTTCAAAAGTAATATCCTAGAAAGTAGAAAGACACAACAACTTTATATCAAACTCATAATTTATATCAAAGCATTAGTGAAAAAATTGTATCAACCATGCATCAATTAAAAGATAAATAGATGTGCAATATCTAAATTGGTAGATATGCCAACAGAAAAGATACAGACTAAGTTATTTAACAATTACCTTGTTCTTGAAGGCACTACCCATGAATACTGGTATAAATTTCCGTGCTACAGTGGCTCTACGAATGGCTCCCTACTCAAAAAAA
The DNA here is from genome assembly GCA_025593235.1 of Vachellia pachyceras. Classification (NCBI taxonomy): domain Eukaryota; kingdom Viridiplantae; phylum Streptophyta; class Magnoliopsida; order Fabales; family Fabaceae; genus Vachellia; species Vachellia pachyceras. The sequence continues at coordinate 44,357 of JANTPZ010092370.1, forward strand.
GATGAACAAACTTTAGCAATATAAAAAGGGGAAAAGGGAAGCTTCTGGCATACAGAAATGTTAGATAAAGCACTTGTACAAAGTGCAGAAATTCATTTTAAAACAGCACAGAAATCTTGTCGCTGACTTCTACAAAACAAAAGGCAATAAAGAGAAAAACTTCAACTAGAACCTAACTATAACAACTCTACATTCCTGTTTGGCCATGCTTTCAATTTCGGCTGATTGTGAAAAGGCTAAAAAAATTAAAAAAAATCCTCTCAAAATGCACGATAAAAAAGTCTAGGGCCAAAAAAGAAAAAGAAAAACAATGGCAGTTGTATTAGGCTAAATCACCCACTAAGGCATTTAGTATTATCAGCACAAATGCATAGTCCTCATTTGATTAATTTCAGAAAATACACAAACATCTTCTAAAACCAAAGGTTCCCCGACAACTTTTTTTTGCTCTAAAATAATCTCCATTAATCTAAATACATTTTTTGTTAATTTTAATGGAAAAAAAGTAAAAGTTCGCTTAATTAGTGCATCTTTGGGAAAAAAATTAAAATTTTTATCTTCATTTGTGTATGTTTGATATAACACATATTTGTATCTTTAGGCTAATGGAGGATATTTTAGTCAACAAAACTAAAAAAAGACCGCTATATGATTTAAAAACAGAGGCGGCATATGTGATTTTAGCAAAACTAATGGGAAGCTAATGTAATTTACTCAATGTTAAGATTTTTTTATCAATGTAAACAGAGTTTAGCCAGTGTAAGTACTTTTTACAGTCACATTAAGGAAGTTAATAAATTTAGAACAAATTTAGAACAAGGTTAAGGTTAGATAATATTTGCAATTACCAAGTGAGGGTTTTATGTCCAAAAGAAAATTAATTTCTGTTTCTGATTCTGCTCATAAAGGGAAACAACAACTTCCTATTCCTCTCACAGCTGAAAAAGAAAGGAAAAATGAAAAAGAACGATTCTGCTATCATTTGAAAGAACTTTTGCATCATAAAGAATGAAAAGTGTTGAGATATATTAGGGATATGATTAGTATTGATATCATTGAGATATATTAGGGATATGATTAGTGAGATATATTAGGGATACGATTAGTGAGATATATTAGGGATTTGATTATAGTTATGTATTGCTCTCTAAATGTATAAATATCCTATTAGGGTTGTAAATAGGAATTTCAGATTATTTCTTTTCCCCATCTTTACATGGTATCAGAGCCATAAGGTTTCCCCCCCTCTGCCATATTGTTCTTCCCATGGAAGTGTGCATCCAGAGGCAGAGGGAGGGTGTGTGTTGGTGAGTGTTCCGTTCGAGTGTCTCCGTCTTTGTTCATCTGTCTGCGACCTGTGCAAACGTCAGCGTAGACCAAGAGACCCTCGGCCTAGTCTCCTTTCAGTACACGCACCACACAAGGGGGATCAAATGTCTTCGATCGGCCATTCCTTGGAGTATCGTCGCCGTCTAGTTAGCGTGTGTGCTACACACGCCGTTTGTTTCATACACGTGCCATCCATCGTCTTTTCACGCACCGAAGCGTGATGCCGTTTTCCGGCCAGTTTTCAATGGCGCTCCTCTGTTCCAGCATCGTCTCTTCCTGGCCGTCCTTTCCCTGGTGGTTTCGTTCCGTGGTTTGAAGATTTTATCTATGGGTTCTTTTGGTTTTTTATTTTGTTTTTAGTTGGCTCCTGGTGTAGCTTTAACGGTTTCTCTTTAATCTTTGGCTGGCTCCTGGTGTAGCTCCAGCGGTTTTTATGTTGTCTTTGGTTGACTCCTGGTGTAGCTCCAGCATTTCCATTTTGTCTTTGGTTAGCTCCTGGTGAAGCTCCAACGGTTTCTATTTTGTCTTTTGCTGGCTCCTGGTGTAGCTCTAGCGGTTTCCCTCTTGTCTTTGGCTGGCTCCTGATGTAGCTCCAGCGGTTCTCTGTTTTCGATACTTTCATCATTTTGCTTGATCCCTGGTGTGACCCTTCCTTGTGCCGACAACATAGATGACTTTGGTTGCGTGTCCTGATGTTGTATCATGTTTAAGTCATTTATCATCATTAGATTGGTTTAGAGTCAATAAATGGGCTACGTCCCTTTTTGAATTAGTTCATTTTGATGTTTGGGGTCTTTATTCTATTGAATCTAACACGGGTCAACTACCTTTATAACAAGTTGGGCTTGATTAATATCTACGCTCCAACTTGGGGGGAGTGTTGAGATATATTAGAGATATGATTAGTATTGATATCATTGAGATATATTACGCATATGATTAGTAAGATTTATTAGGGATACGATTAGTGAGATATATTAGGGATTTAATTATGATTATGTATTGCTCTCTAAATGTATAAATATCCTATTAGGGTACATCAATGTAAATGGATTTTAAGAATATTTCTTTTCCCCATCTTTACAAAAAGGAAAAGGAAAAATAAGGGAACTATTTCTTCTCACAAAAAACATGCATCTATTCTGTCTCACAGCAAGGCCAAACAGACTCAAGGAAAGCAAATAGCTAATTCAATTCATTGATCTATGAATCAAGGAAAAATAAAGGAACTATAAAAAGAGACATGATACTACGAAAACTACCCAAAACACACAAGTAGTTTGGTATCCGCACACCTCGAGATCACCGGATGATATAGGCTCATCATTTAGAAATGCTTCAGCAAGTTTATCATCAACTTCTGACACAACTTCTACAAGCTCTCGTCTTTTTTCTGCAACCATGGCCTCCATATCTACAGGTACATCCTCGGCAACAACTTTTTCGCTGGAATAAGCAAATTTGAAGTATACCATGGAATAGTGTCAAAAAGGATAAACACTGAAAAGGGGATACAATGCAGTAGCTTTAAGAACAGACCCACTGGAGCCGTGAAAATAGTAGGCCTTCAATTGCACAAGATCAACAAGACCCTTGAAATCTTCTTCCAGGCCTATCGGAACTTGCACTGCAGCACTATGATGCCGAAGTTTAGACCTTGCCTGCAAAACCAAGCTGATCAACATGTCATGCTGTAATTGAAGCAAATGACTTCTGTCATTCTAGGATTCATGTCCTTTGTGAAAAAAGGACCCAAAGAAAGAGAGAGAAAATTGACTGAAATAACATGGTTCTAAAAAGATCTAAAAACATTCACATTATTGACAACTACTGATTTTAAAATTTTGGCTTCGAAAATGTATTAAAGCAAAATATTAATTCAGCTGGCTCTTACAATTTAAATAGGAGAAAGGCTTATGAGACTTTTTTTTTTAAAAAAGTAAAAGACCACTTTGGCACCAAAACATCTTAACATTCAGGTTTTCCGATTAAAGATTAAAAAGTATAAAAAATTTACCTTCAGATTTGAATAAAACTACAATAATTGAGCATAAAATTATAGCATATATGATCTGATAACTTCCATTTATTCAACTACACCTGACTCAAAACTTTCCAAGGATCTGCACCCATTCGATCTAGTTTATTGATAAATGCAAGCCTTGGGACCTCGTATCTTCTCATTTGCCGATCAACAGTAATAGACTGACTTTGCACTCCCCCAACACTACATAGGACAAGAATAGCACCATCAAGAACACGCAAAGCCCTCTCAACTTCAATGGTGAAATCCACGTGACCAGGCGTATCAATTATGTTAATCTGCAATGACACATCATCCAAAATACAAATATTTATAGTTTATAAATAAAATTATAACAATGATAGTTTGTAAAGAACAACAATAATTAAGAGATCGGAGGAACATAGCAGTGGATAATTCAATTTAAGATGAAAATCACAAGCATTACTCGTGCTTCTATGAGATTATTTAATATAATTATGACATAGAATAATATTTTCTAATGGATGAATGATCTGCTGCAAAATCTTTTTCATTTTGATATGTTGAGTCGCTAAATTGAAAAAAGTCCTCAATACTATAGTTTTACTGGAAAGTCAGATAGCAAACACCAAATGGACTTTACCCAATACTTATCCATCTCCATGTTCAATTTCAAGGAACAACGAATTTTGTTTTGGTTCCTTTTTCTCTAGATCGGTTTAAATAGTAACTCTCGCCGAAAACATCATAGTGATAAATTACAAGAACCTATTTCCCCAATGGCAGGTTGCTGCCTAGCAAGTCATCGACCAACCTTTGAGCGCAAGAGATGGTTCAGACGCCAGGGCATATCAATTCCCCGCCAAATCCAAAGTACCCACACACAGTCTATATATGCATGATGATTCAGCAAATGCCAGTAAAGCTAACTAAAAACTAAATCCCTGTAGAGATCAGAGAACAAAGCTTTCTCAACCTTTTTATTGTTTTCTGAATTTATCGATAAGCCAACAAAATTTAAGATCCTTGTTAAGTGCTCCAATTAGAGAACCACCTGCTCCTTTCAAAAAGAAAAAAAGAAAAAGGACCATAGAAACTATTTGTCATTCACCATTTCCGCTATTGGCTTATTCGAGATGACTTGCACACCTAATGACTGAATATAGTAAACTTCAGTTCTCCTGCTTCATACTAAGTAAGCGTTAACAGGAAGAGATCAAATTGTCAGATTCTTCTTCAAGTTCTGTAATTTCATACTCGCTGTCTAACATCAGTCATTCAGCTGTACCTTATAGTCTTTCCAAGCGCAGTAGGTAGCTGCCGACTGAATAGTGATCCCCTTCTCCCTCTCCAAATCCATAGAATCCATCTTGGCACCCACTCCATCTTTACCTCTTACTTCATGAATTTCGTGGATTCGCCCTGTGTAAAACAGAATCCTTTCCGTCAGTGTGGTCTTGCCGGAGTCAATATGCGCCGAGATCCCAATGTTACGGAGCCTCTCCATCGACTCCTTCCACCATGGCTCCTTGTCGTCTTTGGCCCGCGCAAGGTTCCCTGCGGAGAAATGGCGGATATGGAAGGTGCCGGCGATGAGAGAGGCGGCGGGCGACGGTGGCGCCGCAATAGTGGGGGAACTGCAGAGAGTGTAGAGAAGCCGATATGTGGATGACCTCGCGGAGCGGGCCATGGTCGCTGGCATGCAGCGTTTCCTCAGGGGTTTGGAAGTGGTAAGCTAAAACCCTGAAGTCCTGAAACCTCCGGAGGCAGAGGAAAGAGGACCCTGTTGTTGTCTGCAGTGTTGGAGATTAATATCAGAGAAAATAATAATAATAATAATTATAATAATTATAATTATTATTATTATATTATATTATATTATTCAATTGAAAACACTGTTCGAAAAACCGGTTCGGACCGGCCGGTCCGACCGGTGAACCGCTGAACCGGCGGACTGGCCGGTCCGAACCACAGTCAACCCGATCAACGGGTTGACTCGGTGTTGACCGAGTCAACCCGGCCGGGTTGACATTAACCCGCCCAACCCGCCGAGTTGGGCGAGTTATATTTTTTTAAAAAAAAAAGGAACAGTTTCGGACGAGAGACGAAGGCGAGAGCGAGAGAGCGTCGGCGAACAGTTCTTGAGCACAAGAGAACAGATTTTCGGCGCATGAGAGAACAGTTGCAGGTAGAGAGAGGAGAACCAGAACAATTTCGGCGAGAGAGAGGAGAACCAGAACAGTTTCAGCA
>JANTPZ010092372.1:0-18196 GCA_025593235.1 Vachellia pachyceras
AAAACGTTCAAACCTCTGTTCATTGATTGATGGATTTGGTGAATATGATCCTCGTGCTTTTTCGCTACTTGAGGTCAGTAGGAAGCTGAGATTTCTAGTTATACTCACATCCTTGCTTTTAAGTGTTGTAAACAGAACCCAGACTATTGCATGATGCTGTAATTATTTTGTAGGAAGCTGCTTCTCTTGGAATTGTTCCATTTGCATCTTTTAAAGTGAATCCTATTGTTGCTGATTTAAAGGAATTGCACAATTTTACCGCTGAGGTGAGCTTTTCTTTCTAAATGCTGGTGCAATGGCAATGACTGTTATATTAAAGTTTCAATTTATAAAAAAAAGTATATTTAATAAAATTATACCAGAATCGGTTTACATATGATTTTGCATAAGCTAAATATATTTTTACGTGCAGAAGGATTATTTTACCTTTTCTATTCATCACTATATCTATTAGAGATATATAACTAGTAGTTGACCATTTCAATAGCCATAGTTGTTCTCTAATTACACTCATTGGTGCCGATTCACTTGTGGTTCAAGCAAATGTTTTGTGATTGTGTGCCCTGTGCAGTATCCTTATGTTTTATCCCGTAGTCATCTCCTTCTATGGTTTTTTTTAGAGAAACACATATCTGGCTTTTTTTCTCCATGATGATAAGTTACTAATCTGCTAAAAAAAATTTCAATTATTTTCTTAACTTCTAGTTGCATGCCTTTTCGCTTAACAAATGCACGCAAAAAGATGTGCAAATGTGAACATGTAGGTGCATGCAGAAGCTAGATATATATGATGCCAGTGTTGTTGAATCAACCTACCTAATATCATTAAATTTTACCAGGTATACCTGTTTTGAAGGGTCTAAAGCATCGGCTTGCAGCAGGTATTATGTTCTATTTTAGTATCATAGCATCACTATTGATTACTAGAGCATCTATAAAGTTTTCCTTCATAATATGGTGTTTCCATTTTAATATATCTTATTGCTGCATCTTCCATCTTTGTGAGGATTTTTGTCAATGGACTTCTAGAATGGCATTATTCCTGGAACTATCGATTTCTTCTGTAGAGAAGGATTCATTTTTTCAGATCCCTACAGTCCAGTATCTTGCATTGATATTATTTGCTTAAAAAGCATTTTATAATTGTTGAAGAGGTTCATAAAGCATCATGCATAGTTCTCCTCTTGGCATACTATTTCATTATTTTATTTTTCTTAATAATCTTTCTTTGAATGAATTCAGTTTTACCAATCACTTATTGTTCCCAAGCTATGTTGTCAGAGACCAACACAGGACATGCAGTGGAAGAATCTTTTACACCATATTCTGAAATAACCATCTGCTTTCCCCATTCTTTGTCTGAAATCTTTTGCAGGCACAAGGTTACCCAACTTAATCATCTTATTGCCTGAAGAGAAAACAAAAGTTGTAACCTCCAAGGGGAAGAAACTTATTAATGTTTCAGGAAGGTGAGAGTTGTCAATTACAATTTCACTCTTATAATTAATGAAATTAATAAATTGATTGCATTTTCTATAATATTTTCATGTTCCATTTTTTACTACTCCCTCTTATTCTTAATATAAGAATTAAATAACTAATTTATAAATATTAATAAAATTATTTAAGTTAATTATTTGTAATAAATGTGTATTGATTTCCCTAAAATATCTGTTTCAATCATGTGTATTATAACTTATTAGCCTTTGATGCAAACCCTCTTACTATGCGCAATTAATATGGATATTTTGGAAAAAAGTTTATAAATTTAGAAGGTAAAATGGATTGAAGATAATAATAGTATTGGTAACTAACTGCCCCTCATCTAACTCTTATATTTATAATGGGAGGGAGTACAATATTTTATTTTCTATAGCGCCCAAAAAACAATGTCAAGATATTTTCGTGACCCAGATGCAATGTTTTTGTTTCACAGGGTTGGCCAGGCAGTTGCAGCACTGTTGAGAAGGCTGAGAATACCATTCCAAGGTAATGAATCATTTGGAAAGATCAGAATCAATGGAGTAACTTTGAGAAGATGGCTGCAGCCAAAACTTGAATCTCCTTTCAGTGGAAAACCAGGTGACTTGAGCTTATCACAGTCTCGACTTGGCAAAGGTATCAGTCTTCAACAGCGAAACATTCGAACCGGCAATCTGTCCTTCGATTAAGAGTAACGTATGTTAAGTCCTAGCCGAAGACAACTTTGGTTGTCTCCTTTTTTTACCTTAGATGGACTTGGGTTCTTGCTCAGCCTTCCTATTATTGATAGCTTCTTTATCCTAATGGAATCATTCCCTAAGTGTTGTAACCAAAGAAAGCAAACTAAACCCTCTAATAAGCTGAGGCCACTGAAGCAAGGAGTGGAGAGTGTGCAACTGTGTCAGCAAATTTCACTTTGGTGAGCACAACGACTTCCACCATGAGATATCACCGGTCGCTTGTGAGTTGCCTGCAGATATGGCCAAGGTCTTTTGCAATGCGGATTATATAAAATTTATGACTATAGAGATGCTGATGTATATGATATCGTTACTATTTTGGCAAGAACTTCATATATATAGCCTGTAAAGAAAACTTATCAAAGTGATTATTTTAGATGATTTTGATGCATAAGTTCCTCTTATTGTCCATCCTCCAACCCATAAGCTAGATTTGGCACTTCGAATGCTTGTAGTATTATTAAGACCATTTCGTTTGCTCATTTCAACACTGAAAATTATAGGCCGGAAAAAGTGGGAAAGTTGAAGTGTAAGTACTAACTGTACTGATATCAAAATTGAGAAGAAAAATTAAGAGATCAGTTATATTTAATTAGAGAAGCAGAAGTTACATTTGTTAACGGAGCCTTTGCTTGTAGATTCAAGCAAAAAAGAAAAAAGAGGCGAAATTTATACAATTTTAAAAAAACATCTTCTATCTGTGACAAGACTGTGGATAGAAGAAAAACCCATGAAGGGAAGAAAAAGGGCATTGATTCAGTCATCAAAACTGAAAATGGTAAAATCTTTCATGAAGCTCGCAGTTGAGAGGTAAGATTGATGAACGCATCTTCTTTGCAAGGGATTGTGAGGCCACCCGTTGGATGATTGAAGCCATACTCTTCCTCAGCTTTATTCAACAGATCAAGAAATGAAGGATGTTTCAAGTATGATATTGGAACCACAAATCTCTTCCTTTGAAACTCACCAACATAAACAGCTATATGCCCCTTTGGAACATTGGACTGGTTTCTGCCATGAAGATACTGTGATTTGAGGATTTGCTTTGCTCCAACCAGCATGGAAGGAAGACGAATGCCCATGATCTCACTGGCCCTACTCTAAGAGACAGAACTTGTAGAGAAGTGGATTGAACCTTGTAAAGGACTTCGGTGTTGATTGATGAAGAAGATGATGAAGCCTTTGTGTGGTGTTTGATCTAAATTTATAGTGTTGCAACTTGAATGACAGTGTGAAGCGATAAACTTGCAGAAAGGGGCAAGATTAGGGGACTGCAAGTTGAGTTGGCTGCCAAAAAGAGGTGGGTCCCACTTCCTGAAATTCATCAAAGTACTCACATGGCTTAGCTCATTCGTCATCTCTCAACTTAGCTTCAATATATAAATATATGTATCCTACTCAGCATCCAACTCAATTCAGTCAGAGAGGCTAGCTTTTGCATGTTGCAGCGATGTCACAGCCAGCTACGGAAAAAGATGTATATGATCACATGAACTAAAACAGATGTAACGGGGAACCGGACCGCCGTTGTAAATAGTTAGGATTTTCAAAATTTGCAAGTACTTTTTATACGGAGCCTTACTGTTATCTGATCTTTGGCTTTGGATATCTTGATGTACAATTTTTTATATGAAATTGGTTAAATAAGGGTGTAGGTGAAAATTTAGTAATCAAATTATTGGTCAATATCACCCGGTGTAGATTTTACAATAATCAATTAATAAGGATGTAAATTTAGTAACACTATTAACCATTCTAACATTATTAACCGGTCATCATATTTTACTATTTTTAAGGTTTAAGGCTTCATTTTTGGATCATTTAAGTAACAAAAATACTCATTTTTACTTAATTTTCTTTATAAAAGTTGCTCTAAATTATTTTATCTTTCTAAGCAAAAATGAGTAGTTTTAATTACATAAATGATCACAAAACAGAACCCTAAACCTTAAAATAGTAAAATATGCCAAATAGTATATAGACGTCAGAGTTAACGAGTTGTTAAAGTTACATATTTATTAATTAATTATTACTAAATTTACAACATTAAAAAGTTAATTGTACTGGGTGTTCTAGTTAATAATTTGGTTGTTAAATTTAAATATTTACACTAAAAGAAAAGGGCTAAAATGGCCTGAATACATTTGCTGCATTCAGTAACGCTGCCAGAGGTAGATTTTACTCTGCTTGAAAGTACACTTCATCGTACTGGTGTTGAGTAAGATGGTGAAGAAAACATTTCTGGGACAAAAACTATAGATTTCAAGATGGATTTTACAAATTTTGAGATAGGTTTATCTCGACTTGCGTGTACCGTTGTGAAAACGGTGTTCTCAAACAAGCAGTAACTTATAATATTAGCAATGCAGCACCTGCCACTAATGTATCAAAGTTAATTCATCCATATTTTAGTTCTGGAAAAAGCAATACATACATAATTAATCATGCTTGAAGTACAGGCTATAACAAATATAACCCTCCCTTACGTGGTAATTAATGTCATGAAGAAAATGCATTTTTCATTCATATCCTGAATGCTTTAAACAATTATAGAGACACGCTTCGTCACATGAATATGGCGCCTGTGTGTATATATATATATCTACTTGTGTATGTATATAGAATTTTGTCCATTCAAGTAATAATTTGATTCCTCGAATCTTGGTTGATAAGATTTATTAATGTCTTCTCTTTATATTATAGATGTGATGCATTTTATATTTGGCAGTGCAAGATAAAAGCGTGGAAGACGACTTAGAAGTCTGAATGGCATCAACGCATGTGCTGGAGGATCTGAACTGAAGTTAAATTAATTGGAAAAAAAAAAGAGTAGAATTATCGTAAAAGACAATATATCAAATTAAAAACTGATTAGGGTTTGTTTGGATAGTCCGTTGGGAGAACGGATACAGATTTCGAGGTAAATATGTAAGAGAAATTTTTTCTCGGTAAACGCATGAATGGTTTGCCTCCCCAAACAAGCCCTATATCACCTACTTGGCAAAATTTAGATGGCAAGAGAATATGCGTAGGAAGTAGCAACCAGTCTTACACGGTGCAATGTATGTTTATCAGATTCAGAAGGCCAATCATGGTGTTGATCTGGATAATAATTATAAGCTGATTATAGGCAACCATAATGCATCTTAGATATCTTTGGTTATTTATTATTTTTAATAGTTAAATGTTATTTATATTGAAAAACCAACCTTTGAATTGAATTGAGTTACTTCCCCTATCTGTTTAAGTTCAAGTATTCTTTAATAGGAGATAATCTCATATTTAAAATTCTGTTGGAAATAAATGTTGGTATCTATTTCAATGAGAATTTGAATATTGATTCATACGAGGAATTAATATCTTTCACTGAACATTGATTCATTAATTTCCATTTGAATACAAAATAAAATTGAGAAGCAATTCAACCACTCTCTCGCACATGGCAGCCACGTTATACAAGGCATCCATAATCGTCAAAGTGATGGCCATGTCATTGTTCTCCACTTTGAAGGCCCATCAACTATAAGTACGTTTTTTTTTCCAACAGTATCTAGAAGTATAGTGAAAGAATGAAAGAATGAAGAGGCTGAAGACACGTTTAGATTTCAATTTGCTGCATTGCAAACAAAAATTATGTCAATATAGATATCGATAGTTGAAAATGAGGCTTTAACCAGACATATAACATACTTTCACAATCTATAGAAGTTTAAGAATGTGACAACACATGGAGTTGGTATATTATGGTATAGCTGATTAACAACCTCAGTAGTTACTCCTGAGATCTTATAGTAATTTTGTGAATCTTTAAAACCTTTTATTCATTAATTCTCATGTTTGGAAGCAGTAAATTGTCCCGAATTTTTCTCATGTTTAGGACTTGACTGTAAATTTTCCTTTATAATTTGTGTGGCCAAACAACCAGCAGTAAATTGTCCTGAGTTTTTCTTATAAATTTGATTATTTTAATTGTATTTTCTGCCATCAAGGACAGATTGGACTGTTTTTTTTTTATTTTGTATAGTAATAAGTTCGTATTTATTGATATATTCTTTGAATTTATATTTTGAGCTCTAGTAACTTAATTATGGGCTTCTAGGATCTATTTGGTTCGAGGGAGGGGAGGTGAGATAAAGGCAGCGATTTTGATGTTACTTTACTTGGTGCAAGCAAAAGCTTAAATACCTGTTTGGGAAGCCATTTTTCCAAAGGTATACGTAAGTCGAGATAAAATCATCTCGAAATCTGTAAAAACCATCTCGAAATTCATAAAAACCATCTTGAAATCCGTAAAACCATCTCGAAATTCTCAAAATGCCTCAAAATCTGCAAAATCCATTTTCACAACGGAGTTCCCAAACAAGCACTAAATTATCAATTAGGATTTATAAGGGTCCTAACTGCTTTAGAATTATTTTGTTTTTTTATGAATATCTCATTATGAATTTAAATTAGAATGTAGAAATGAACAGAAATGTCGGCTTATTTCTTTCTGTCTTCAACACGGTTTTATGAAATTGTTTTTTAAACAAATTTTGAAAATAGAGAAAATGTTTGAATAATTATTTCAAAAATTAACTTAAAAATAAACATTTCAAGACCGAAATATAAAGCTTGGATGAGAAGTTAAATCTTCAAACGAAGAAAAAAGCCATTAAAAAAGGATTCCGATTTTCTCAAACAAAAACTAAGAAATGTAACATTAAAAACAATAAAACAACTAAAATTATTTTGATTTTTTAATTTTTAGAAACAACTTTTTTTTTAAAAAAAAAACACATGCCTGAAACTAAATTACCAAACGTGTTTCTGTGGTTTTAAAAACAAGAAAGTATTTTGGAAATAAGAAAACCAACTGCCGTTAATTTTTTGAAGGCCTTTACTTGCAACTTGGCTCTTTTTTTAAATCCTCCTAAGCTAATTCCAATTCCAATTTTTATATAAATCTCTCTCTTCTATGCTCTCCTGTCTCGATTTATAACGAATACAATTTTTCTTAAAACATTATCCCTATTAAATATGAAATATGAAAAGATAATTACGGAAAATTAACAACATATGCCAGTAGACTCAAAAACATTACCATAATTTCTTTTTTAAATAAGTGATGTTTTTTAACTTTAATTTAGACTACAGACATTTCATATTATAACGAGCATAATCTAACCATATGGATCGCTTATTGTATGAACTTCTAAGATAGACTTAGTCAACCATCAAATTCTTTTTTTTAGTAAAAGTCAATAATACCCAAATTCAAAATCTCATTTTAAGGCATTCATTCTCTTTTTATTGGATATAATCCAATTTCGTACGTTGTTGCCCAAAATATCCTGTACATTTAAGCCGGCCTAGACTTTATACTTAAAATCTCAATTACTTCTTTTTTTTAAAACAAATGGTCAGTAAAAATTTGTTTGGTATTATAAAATATGACGAGTGATGGAGATGTTGTTACGTTTTATGGGATTTTTTAACCTCTTAAATTAAAAGGCCGTTTTCTATAAACCCCAATTATATAATTATTTAATGTCTTTATAACTCGTTGGGTTTGTGATTAATGCCTTGACCCCATAGGGATAATGTTCTAAACATTTGCATATCCAGGTGAATAAGCATATACCAATTTCTCTCTCAACTTCTTTTTCTACTATTTTTCCTTCTCTCAAACTCTCATTTTATAATATCTGCGAAGTTGTTGCAAAACTTTTTTGCATCAATTTTACTCCGGGGGAGTCTGAAAACATAACAATATGGTTGTTCCACTCCATTAACAAACTAATATTAGTCATTGAAAATTAATGTTGTCCCAGGGGCCAATACCATGAATAAAAAAAAAACTCTGAGTGAAAACTTCATGAATAAATAAATTTACGAGACACAGAATGATCATAATGAATGGTGCACTACAATGTGTATTTTCGGGAAGATGCATGAGGCATCCACTGTTGATGTTTGATGCCTTGATGGTTTTGTCGAGAAAAGTTAATGGTTGAAGTCAAGATTCTTGTAAAATCTGTGGCCAATGAACCGTCAACGGTGCATTTCTTTGTAACAACATGCTCAAGGCACTGCCGCAAGTCATCAAACTTGAAAAAGAAATGTTGCTGAGAAATCTTAGGCACATAAGTTTGCAGACAGAAGATTTTCAAGACTCTTACTATATTGAGATCCATGAAAAGAGTGCTGATTCTGCACAGCTAATGAGATAATATAAAAAAGGACTCTAGTATCTATGACAACAACCAACCAAATGAGGGATGAACCACCCATACTAGGATTTCCAGACAAAAAGAACTAGTCCTCCATTTTATGCCCAAGTGTTCTGAAGTCAGAAAACTGAAGCATTACAATACACTAGTGTTTGCAAGCACTGCTTCATCTCTACAACTACAAGTCATGGATTGAAGATGAATAATCTCAACAACTGGAAGAGACAGGTGATTGTGTTGGCATAAAAAAGATATGATGATTTCAAAGCTGATAAGCTAAATTCACACATTCAAACTCGAAGGGGAAATCAACTGGAAATAGTTCAACAGAGTATAAATGAGTTAAAAATTAGACAGCACTTCCGTAAGCTTGGAGAGCCTCACCAGTTAACCTGCAAATCCTCCATTCCTGCAAGATCTTGGCCCCCATATCCTCATAAAACTTGATGGCATTCACGTTCCAATCAAGCACGATCCACTCTACTCTCCCATACCCCATCGCCACCGCTTGCTTCGCCACCGCCGAGAGCAGCATTTTCCCGAACCCTTTCCTTCTGTAACACTCTCTCACAAACAAATCCTCGATGTAGAACCCAGGCTTGGCGAGAAACGTGGAGTAGTTGGGAAAGAAGAGCACAAAGCCAGCAACCACAACATCGTCGCCTTCTGATTTGAACGTCTCTCTCTCCCGATCCTCAATCGGGATGTCCAGATTCACAACCCGAACAGTCGGTTTGTAGAATGGATTGAAGGTCGATTCGGGGAAGGGGTTGGGGGAAACTTCGAGTATGAAGACCGTGAAGGAGTGGAAGGGCTGAGAATTGAAGAGAGTGGAGGATAGAGAGGCCTCGGTGGCGGAGAAGAGATGGGTAAGGCGCTTGAACACGGCCATTTGGTGAATAAGCTTGTGGATGTGAGGGACGTCTGAAGGGGTGGCCAGACGTACGCGGGAGAACAGAGGGCGGCCCATCGATGCCGGCTCCGGCAATGCTTCCACCGGCGCTGGAGTCGGTGGCGGTGGCGGCGCTGCGGCAGCCATTGATGGACAAATGAGTCGGTGTTCGTGCTTGTGGGCAAAAGAAAGGGCAACAGAGAAGCCAAGCGCTCGAAAGGAGAGATAGGATGAGCCGGCTCGTCGGGTAGGGTGTATTTCAGCTATGAACTCACACGGTGATGTGCGAGCGAGCGAGCGAGCGAGCGTGAATTTTAAGAGTGGGAAGAATATTTCTGCTATGTAACTTGTGATTTTAGAGGGAGTTTAATTTATCTAAAACCATAAATCCATAATTGAGATATACAAATTGTTCAGTTCAGCATTTTATGAATTTATTCGAAATTAATTGATGGAAAGACTTGTGTCTTTTGTTAATTAAAGAAAACAAGTGCAGAAAAAATAGAGATGAAAAGGAGAGGAGGTACTGGAATATTCAAGAGTCAAGACTTGTGAGTAAGGAAATATAATACTGTTTGAATAATAATAATAACAATAAAAGCGAAAAGGTGAAGACAAATTCTATACTCAACCGGCGACATCTAGGACCATCGCTCTCGTACGTGGCGGTCCGAAAGTGCAGATTCAGAACCAATATAAGGAGCATCTCAGAAAGAATTTTTTGATTACTCTCAATCAAACTATGCAATGAAACTTACAATTAACAAAATCAGATTCTTATAATTAGAATTAATGAGAAATGTCCTCAAGAACTTTTTATCTGGGTCAACAGCTAACAGGTTTAATAAGAAAAAAAAGAGTCGAAGCATGTTTTGGTCAAGAACAACCAAATGGAACATGTTTGAAAAGCGTACGTACACCCAAGAACATGAGATCAATAAACTCAGGAAACAAAGGCTAACCAAAAAGCGAAGGTTTCCGAGAGATCTGCATGCAATAGGTTCCACATGCAGACTCGCAGATAGGTAAAGTGGCTCCCCTCTCTTTCATGCAAACTGGCATGCATTGTTGTACACACTCCTCACCCGTCTCTCCATTCACGTTCGCCCTTGTCGTCATCATCAATAAGCATATCAGAAACAAAGCTATGGTTTTCTTAATGTCACTCATAGAAAACATCATTCTCTTTGTACAAGCAAGAGGATATGGATATGTGTTGGGTTACGTCGTTTGTTGTCTGCCTCTGTACGTTAGATGGAGGAGGAAGAAAAGTGGGAATTCAAAACTTGGATACACTATATAGTCCTCACGTTTTCAATTGGCCGTGAGCAAAACTCGGTTCAAATGTGAGGCTGATTAATTAGCCAAATATTAGTTTTGTGATTATTAGGTTCATGTTTTTCTAATAAAGCTGGTAAATAGTTAGCTATAAAACATATAACCAGTTTAATAAGTATATGTCTATAAATTCTAGAATCTAAATCAACCCGGCCCAGATTTCATGCCTTCATGGAGGAACAACGAGGCCCGTAATGTAGGGGCAAGAATTCTCACCCCTCGGATATCATTTGTTGATCTGTGACAAAGAGATAGGAGACATGTACAGTGCCATATGACGTTTCAACTTTCAAGTCCATGTTTCTTAGTACAGCCCATTTCAGCAGCTAGCCTACAAGGGAACAATTTTATTAAGGACTCAAGTTTCAATATCAGAAAACCTGCCAACATGCAGTTTCTAGCCTCATCTAAATGCTTCTGCTCGTATGTACGTGCCTGATCAAACGTGGAATAACATATGGAAGGTCTTGATTCTAGAGGATTTGTAGGACAAGCAAGCATTAAATAGTGTGTCGACCATGTTGTCTGTTGTTAATGAAAGTGGGCCATTTAGTCTCAGAATTTATTTGTCAGTCCTTGATAAACACATCAAAGACATTGTCATGTGATCTTTCATGCCTCTGCCTCTAGCATGCCGTAGAGTCCTTTGAAACCATTCACTTATTACTCGAGAGTTAGATATTGAAAACAACAGGTTTCTGTTCGATTTGCCTTCGAACAAGTCCAAGACAATAACATGTGACAACTTACAAGTTATGAAGTCTTGTCTCTCAATAGGCCCCAGCATGATCACATATCCAAGGGATCTCCACGCACACTTTCTTCTATATATACTGATTTTAGCAGGCATTCTGAAACAACCCAAATCTTTCACATCCTCAAGCATCAAAACTCGAGCCGTTTTATTCCATTCTCAGCATAACACATAAAGCAATGGGTTTTCACCTGCCAGGTATTAGAAGGGCCTCTTCATTTTCAAGAAACCTTGCATCTTCAAAAGGTGGCGATGTGCCAAAAGGCTATCTTGCAGTGTATATTGGTGAGAAAATGAAGAGATTTGTGATTCCCATAGCGTACTTGAACCAACCTTCATTCCAAGACTTGCTGAGTCAAGCTGAAGAAGAATTCGGTTATGATCATCCAATGGGTGGCCTCACAATTCCTTGCGCTGAAGATGCCTTTGAGAATGTAATTTCTTACCAGAATAGGTGTCAACAAACTATTGCGTAGATCAAATTGACAGACAGCTCAGTGATCACTGTCTAGTCAACACAATTTTGTAAATTAGGAAAGTACTTACGGCGTATAGGACTTTTCTTATCCTTCTTTCTTGGAATGGGAAATCACTCATCTGAATATGAAATAGTTAATGCAAGTTTCTATAATTTACCCCCTCAAATCTTGTCCAACTCTTGCAATCAAAGGTATTAAGCTGTTGCGTTGAATAATTTCTCTCCTCCTCAGTGATTTATAGCACGAAATTTCTTTTGATGTTGTTTTGCGTGAGATATTTGTGGACCAACCGTCTTTGCTGTATTTGGGCCATTAAAGTAAATCATATGCGACAAGAGATAATTTTTTATCCAGAAAATGCAAGACATGATATGAGAGATCAAGTTGATATGGGAACCTGTAAATAACAGATAATTGCCTCGCTTAGCCATTGCCAGTTTTTTCTAGATCTCATAGCATGTGATTTACTTGTTTCAATATATCAGCACCATATTGAACATAAATAATTGGTTAGTAATCTCCCTATTTTTATATGTTAAGTGATACTTCAAATCTCTCAGTAAAAGCATCATCATTGAGCATCACATGAGCTGGTTGTAACTTATTAACTGTGTACTCTGACAAACCCAGCCAACATTTTAATCCCGCAAATTCATTAATATATTTCCTTATGTTTTATGATGCCTGTAAAACAAAATTTTAGGTCTTGAATCTCTAGCACTTCAAAATTTTAGGCCTTGAACTGTATATCACGTGAGAGAGGTTACAACTGATATGATAGCTGTTGACTGCAAAAGCAGGATCTACTAGCAGTAGAAATACCAAAATGAATCAAAATGATGTTACAGCATGTTGTCAGCAGGCGGTAATTCAATTACATAAACAATAACTAGTTTCAAAGCTTTATATAGCTCTTGCTATTTCATTTTCAAATAATAACACAAGAAGTTGGTGCAGAAGCCTCTTCAGGATTCCAAATAAATTCTTTTTTAGATGAAGGATGTGTTTGAGCAACTTCACAAATCTCAAGTGTAGAAATTAAAAGAGATCGTAACCTTACAGAAAAGGTTGTATTGAGTTGAACTGCTCAATACTGACAATGTTCAGAGATCAAAGATATTTCCTGGGGAAAAAGGTGATAATCAAAGTCACTACTATATTTCTCATTGAAATGGTAATTTTTCCTCCCCAAAAAAGGTGGGAAGAAATATTTACGCCATAAGAATTTGCTGACAGTACAATAATGTTTTGACCAAGCACTAATCTAAGTCAGTCATAAATGCAACCCAAACAATAACTTTTCAACAGCCGTTCAAGCAGGAAGTTATATTCTCAAAGACATCTTCAGCACAAGGAATTGTGAGGCCTCCCATTCGATGATCATAACCAAAATCTTCCTCAGCTTGACTCAGCAAATCTTGAAACGGGGTTTGGTTCAAGTATGATATGGGAATCAAAAACCTCTTCATTTTCTCTCCAACATACACTGCAAGATAGCCCTTTGGCACGTCAACTCCTTTTGAAGATGCAAGGCTTCTTGAAAATGAAGAGGCCCTTCTAATTCCGGGTAGACGAAAACCCATTGGTTTTTTAAGAAGAGAAGGTCTCAACAACTTTATGTATAAAGGAAGGCTTTTGGTTCTGTTGCTTTAGGATGGCGATATCTGTGTTGCTTCTGAATGTTTGAACCCTTAAGTATATATAGATGAAAGAGGGCTTGTGGAAAACCATTGTCTAGTGATGAGACCAGATCCTATTGGCAGACAGGGGCACAAAGCTCACAAGAGGCCACATGATGTTGTCTCTGAGGTCTTTCTCAAGGACTAACTAGCACTCCACAAACAATACAACTAATGTGTTTGATCAAATTAATTACATGATTTTTTTAATCTGTATGGACCACAATTTAATGTCCACCAACTTGTAAGCAAGTCCTCGTGAGAGTTGCTCCAGAGTTTTTTCTACCAACTAATGGGGCCAAACTTCATGTAATCTCACGTGGTGCTGCTCAAATTCCATGAAAATAAAAACGTGATTCACGCTAGATAGAAATCAGGAAATTCATATAGGATTCTCTGTTCCTTTGGAACACATCAATTTTATTTCAAATAAGGTAGTTGTTTTTCTTGAGATTACTTGTAAGTTTTCAGCTCTTGTCTGCCAATAGACTCCACTTCATCATCAATCATCCAAGTACCCAACTATTTCCAAGTTAGCTATATATTCTCATATTTAAAGGCGCTCTGAAGCAAAAAAAAAAAATTCCCATCCAAATCGTCCAAACACACAGGTTTCCTACACAGAAATAGAAAAGGCAACGGGTTTTCGTTTATCTGGAATCAGAAGGTCCTCTTCATTTTCAAGAAACCTTGCATCGTCAAAAGGAGTCAATGTGCCAAATGGCTATCTTGCAGTTTATATCGGAGACAAAATGAAGAGGTTTATGATTCCTGTAGATTACTTGAATCAAACTTCATTTCAATACTTGTTGAGTCATGCCGAAGAAGACTTTGGTTACGATCATCCAATGGGTGGACTCACAATTGCTTGCACAGAAGAGTCCTTTGGGAGTATAATTTCTGTCTTGAATGGGTGTTCACGAGCATTGAAGATAAGACTAAAAACTCAGCGATCAATCAAGAGAGTTTTGTAAAGTAGGCAGATTCTTGTAGTGTAGAGACTTTTTTCCTTTCCATCAAGGGGAAGTGAAAATACCAATTTAGATGTGAATTTTGTGAACGTAGCTTAAATCAATTTCTTGTTATTTTCCCTAAAATTTCATTCATTTCTTGACACCAAAGCTATTAATCTGTTGAACAATGATGAATGATACTGGACAAGCTATTGACTGTGGACTCTGACATAAAATCATCTAACATTTTAATCCCCAGATTCATTGTCTTCCTTTTGCTTTATGATTCAAATTTTTAGGTCTTGAACTATATATCATGTGAAGGTGGTTTCAACTGCTATGATAGCTGTTCATTGAAAAGCAGGACCTACCGGCAGATTAGGCACATAGATTAGGTTGCATGATTCAGTGTTGGTAGCTACCAGTAAGTTGACATACCCTTATCAAAAAAAAAAAAGCGATGTTTGAGCATGTTGGAAACATAAGAGGTTGGCCATTCAATTGGATAAACAATTTGGATAGCTCGTTTGGGCATCCAAAAGTCATTCCTGCGTTTACCGAGACAAAACTCCTCTCACATATTTACCTCGGAATCTGTGTCCGTTCTTCCAACGGGCTATCCAAACACACTAAATAATTGGTTTGAAATCTTTACATATCTCTTGCTATTTAATTTTCAAATTTTCAAATAATAACTTTACTGTCATATCTTTCTCTTGCTGGGGCATGCTTTCCTAACCGTCAAGTAACCTATTTATAAGTACTTCTGAAACAAAGCCACGTGATCTCTTAAGTGTCCTAGTCCTTCAGTAGAACCCACTGACTTTCTCATTCACCAATCAGTTCCACAAGACTAGTTTCCTGAAGCCCCACGAATCTATATATACTAGTATTATTTTGCATTCAAAAGCCAAATAAGTCAGTTCTATCATTAACATTGAAATTCAAATATCTATAACTAAGAAATAAAAAAATAAGGCCAAATCATCAAACATTATTTGTGTTATATTTCACAAATTAGGCGGTACCCTACTCTTCAGATGACTCCAATATATTTGAAGTGTTCATTTGTGTAATTTATTTATAATTATAAAATTCAACATATTCTGGATGCATTTACCTTAAACTATAATATAATCTTGACTATTTTGCAAGAAAGAGGAGCAAGCTTTCTCACTTCTCGGTTGACTTGTGATAAAGAGATTGAAGACAGTGCATGTGATGCTTCATGCCCATGCTTCTTAGGTACAGTTACAGCTCAATTTAATAGCCTAAAATACAATAATTTTGAAGGACTCAAGTTTCAATGAAAAAAAATTATGCCAACAATTTCTAGGGCTTCTTTGAACCTTCTGATCCATTTTAACAGCTGCCCAATCAAATATGAAAGGAAAATACGGAGAGTCCTGACCTTTGAAGTTATCTATAATGAAAGTGGGCCATTTAATCTCACAAATTTTATGTATCTTTGACAAAGATATTAAACAGCATCATGCAATCTTTTGTGCTTATGTCTCTAGAAATTTGAAGCCTCAAATATTTCCCATAAAATCCTTTAAAATCATTCACATATTCTTCACCACTCTGTTTTTCCTGGTCTTCAAATAATTCAAGACAACAGCATGTGGCCTCTTTGTGAGTTTTGAGCTATTATCTTCCAATAGACCCCACTTCATCAATCATCCAAGTAGCCAACTATTTCCTCCTCATCCTTTTAGCTATTTATACTCATATTTGCAAGCATTCTGAAGCAACAATATTTTTTTCCCATACTAAAACCATCAAAACAAAAGACTTCTTACTCAGAAACATGGGTTTCCGTTTACTTGGAATCAGAAAGGCTTCCTTTTCATCAAATCTTTCATCTTCAAAAGGAGTCAATGTGCCAAAGGGCTATCTTGCAGTTTATGTTGGAGACGAAATGAAGAGGTTTATGATTCCTGTAGCATACTTGAATCAACCTTCATTTCAAGACCTCTTGAGTCAAGCTGCAGAAGAGTTTGGTTATGCCCATCCAATGGGTGGCCTCACAATTCCCTGCACAGAAGAGTCCTTTGAGAGTATAATTTCTGGCTTGAATGATTGTTGACAAGCCATTGTTTAGATGAGACTGAGAGTTTTGTAAAGTAGACAAATTCTTGTAGTGTAGAGATTTTTTTCCTTTCCATCAATGGAAAGTGAAATTACTTGTATGAATGTGAATTTTATGAACGGAGTTTATATCAGATTTTGTTGTTTTCCCCTTAAATCTAGTCCAGCTGTCAACTACAAATGTATTGATTAATGTTAACAAAATTGAACAAAATATTCCTTTTCATAACCTATTCCTCAGAACTAGTGAATAAGTTACTTGGGATCTTAAGGCTTTTGTAGAAAGATGAATTTAGCAAAATATTACAAAGGCATTCGAAAGTTTTTAAAGAAAGTTGCACGCAAATCAAAAGAAACAATAAATATACAATAGATTTGTTTTACTTTATATATATATTGATGATATTGTTTCCAAAAATATAAGAAAGAGTTTTAATAAAAAAGGATTTAGAATTGTATAGATGATAAGATATACAAGAAAAGCTCAAAACAGAACCAGGTAACTAAACCCTGTAAAGCATAATAATGTAAATAAGATTTCCAAATTCCTTGCATATAAAAAAATAATACCTCAACGTGTACATGATCATACAAGTTATGATGCTGATACATGGAAAAAAAATGCAACACGCATCATGAAATCCATAAACAAGTGGCTATAGCTTAATATGGAACTTTTATGTTGTTTCTTTCTGGTTTCAGACGAGATTGTATCCTTCTTTCATGGTTGAAATAAGTCTTATCATGTCAGCTTTACCTAACAGTTTTGAATTCCAATGCACTAATTAGAGTCGGCCCATAAAGATCCAAGAGAAAACAATATTAAATCAGTGTAGATTCTTTTAAATGCGATTAATTTCATCTCTTCCATCGTTGAATAAAAGTACTTAGCAGAGAAGAGAAATTGTATTTCATAGTTTTTACCATAATGTTTGGGTATTAAATACAAAAACATTTCCAAGTCTAATATTTTTTCTTTTTTGTATTCCTATTGAGAGTACTCGAAGATTTACATGTACTTTAATGCATAAGCCTCTTTAGGATTCCAAGTAAATTCCTTGTTTAGATGAAAGTTATATTTGAGCAACTTTACAATTTAAAGTGTAGAAATTAAAAGAGATCATAACTTTGGGAAAAAGAGTATATTGAGTTATCATTCATCAATTTTTAACTGCATAAACTACTCATGTTTAGAGCTCAGAGATGTTTGCTTGGGAAATCAGAGATGATTAAAGTCATTGTCTATATATTTCTCATTGAGATGGTCACTTTTCCTCTACAAGAATGGGAGGAAAAATCTTTACATAACAAGAATTTGTTTACACTACAAAATTGTTATGACTAAGCACTAATCTACGTTAGCCATAATTGAGATCAAAACAATAACTTGTCAGCAGCCATTCAAGCAGGAAGTTACATTCTCAAAGGCATCTTCAGTGCAAGGAATTGTGAGGCCACCCATTGGATGATCAAAACCAAACTCTTCTTTGGCTTGTCTCAACAAGTCTTGAAATGAAGGTTGATTCAAGTATGCTACAGGAATCACAAACCTCTTCATTTTCTCTCCAACATAGAC
>JANTPZ010092373.1:0-12229 GCA_025593235.1 Vachellia pachyceras
GCAGCTTCTTATCATTCCAATCACATGGTACGTCAACAACCACACTCCTAGAGATGCCCTTGCTACCACCTCTCACATTAAGGACACTCCGATCTCTTCTTGCCGTTTTCTTCAGAACTCAGTTGTAAAGAAGGCCCTTGTTTTCTTCTTTAATTAGAAGTAATCATTTTGCTAATCTTGGCCAATTCGTATTAATTCAACATATTATTTTATATAATTATATATATAAATACTATATACATGTCTCTTTGTCTTAATTTAAGGAGCTAGTTTATTCGTTTTGTGGGATTTGCTGTTCCCTTTGAATGGGGCATATCAATTATCAACTAAACTGTGAATGCCACACGGAACATGTTCCCAATGCAGTTTTGGCTCTTGGTATCAAAGAAGGAAAGGGAATATACGTTTAAAATAATAATATAAGAATAAATAAACTGGAACTGAGACTTCATATGAGGGTCCTCCATTTTGTATCGGAACCATATGTGGCATTCGTTTCTTTTATTCCACTACTCGTTGAAACTTATCCCTCGTACCCATTTAAACCTCGGTTTGCCTTCGATCAGGATCAGGAAACACTGTTCGTTTCCTTTTACCCTCGCTTTGTTGTTATCTTCATCCTTATGACTTTTCTCTCTCTATATTTTGTAATTATTACTGATTTTTTTTTCTATTTCTTCTCACCATCCTTTTCTCTCGGTTATATTGACCGCATCATCGTTTCGATTGTTATTATTAGACGTGAAGCTGTTTCCCTGTGAGCTGACTTTAGTTTTATTTTTTGCTCTTGGGCAGTTTCTTATTTAACCTAGGAATTTGTGTAATCTACTATCATTTTCACCCTTTACCTACTCTGAACATTTTGTCCACCGCTCCAAATAATCGACACGTCACTGGTTTTACAGGGATGACAGGATTGAACTGTAAAGAACTCTCTGTTTGTGGGCCTTATAGCTTAACGCTCTTGTGAACATCATCATCAACCCTACATAATTAGTTCCTTTGAATTCGGTCAATAATAACCTGAAGCAAAAACCAAGCAGCAGTAGAAACTTGCGATGCAACGAAGTTTGGCTTCTTTCCATTAAGCTGTCAGTGCCACCCCAGATCATTCTGGAGGACAACTTCGATGGCTTTGAAATATCCCTGACACTGACATGTTTCGTCGTGGATACTGGACCAATGGGAAAAAAAATTAGATCATCACACCATGTTTTTCTGTTCATGTGATCATCTGTATGGGTAATTCTGTTCTCTGCTGAACGTAGAAAGTGGTCATGTTCACTTTTTACGCATACCCTCCTCTTCAGACTGATTTCATGGAAGAAGGTTATGGATTTCTGCACTAGTTGACACTTTTAACTTTCTGGTAGTTGAAGGAATCTTAATTTACGGACACTTTGTTCATCAGATTGTGTTGGATTAAAATTTGAAACAAGGTAGGTCGCTAGGTAGGTAATTAAGTGAATGCTTAGATGGAGTTTAATTACGGGAGGGTATATGTCAACCAGATGAGAAATCGCCGAGGATAAAGATCCGTGGATGTGACATCCCGAATTGACCTATTTAACCTATTTGTCGGCTTCCTCCTCAAACTCCGCTAATGTGACAGGGAGGGAGAGTAAAATAATGATAAAAGAGAAGCAAGTAAAACCATCCCTGATTTTCATACCAACCTTGAGGCCAAAGTGGGAGGAGTAATGAACAAGTAATGGTATGGTAAGTCATGGCAAAAAAAAAATGGTATGGTAAGAAAGAAAGCCGAGGAAGAAGAATAATGGAAACAGAAGTGAGAGAGGTTTGGGGAGGGTGCAGGAGTGGGGCCCATGGAGGGGGCCAGCTGACGCAAGAATTGAGTAATGGAGAATTTAGGCCATTGAAGAGAAGGGAGGAATCTAAAAGAACTACTGTTGAGATTCTGCCTGAAGATTTTTCTAAAGGTTCGTAATAGCTATGTGAGAGAGGAAGGGTATGGTGCAGAGTCATGGTGCGCTCGCTAAAGCTAAATGGCGTGGCTCAGTGGGCGGGGTAGGTGGGTGGGTGCCCTTGTTACAGAATTTTCTGTGCAGGAAGGTCTGATGATATATATATATCATTACTTTGTTGGTATGTGATCAGGAATATAAACACATAGAGGCTAATTCTATTTTTCTGGTCCCAGAATATCACGTGTGATGATGGGGATAGCAGGGATTGGTTATATCTGTTTATCTTCATATGTCATCAGCAATCTAACATGTGGATGAAAATTAAGCAGATGGGAAACCCCAAGGAGAAACTTAGCATGAGCACGTCAACACACAAAAGCCATTGGTCCCCAATTCATGAATGAATTCTATATATATATATATATGGATGTGCCCTTCGTAGCCTTTTTTCGCGAAATTTTATGCAGTTGCACGCTGTAAAGTATATGTAAACAAATGGAGGTTGAGGCACGGGGATGATTTTTCTATACGGACTGTAGCATTATTACCATCGAGGTAAAATGTTTAATCACTCACTGGTTAAAGAGAGAAGAAATATCAAAAGCTATATATATACATATATGTGTGAAACAAGTGTAAACAATAGGAACACAGTATCAGGTTGTCACTTGCCACATTGAATTGTCTTGTCCACGAATCCTTTTGATTCACGGCTTCTGGTCAGTAGTCACAAACTCCGTAGTGTCCTATTAGGATGTTATATGGGCAAAGTCATGCGAAGGTCGAAACTGTGTCAGAAGCAAACTCGAGGGAGACGATGACCTGGCCTTCTGAACCACTTATGTGAATCATTTCAACTCTGAACTTTGTGTGGAAGCATTGCATACGCGGCATAAAAATCCCATGTTCGGCGTATGAAGACAACACTAATCGCATTGCATAAGGTTTTAATTATCAGAAGTGGAAGATGGACACCGACAGTGTCGTATGAGTTCCATTAATCCCATCGTGAGTACGTACGTCCAAGTGCTTGTGGGAAACGACAGCAGGGGGTTGAGGAGGAAACAGAGCGTGACTCGTCAATGCAGTGCTTTTGGTGATCAATGATTCATCGCACTAAAATCATCAAAGCTCATCACCAGTACAATACGTACTTATGCCCTCTCCTCCATGCAGGAGAATGACTAAACGACACCGTGCTCCAATTTCTGACGACTTGATCCTTGTACGCAGCTTAGCAGCCTACGCTGATCCGATCCGATCCGATCAAAAGCTAGTGTTCAAACTGTGGCTAATCCAAAGATGCAGGATGGATCCAATTTTCATACAAGTTAGGCAGAAATGTTGAGCAAAATTTCATCCCATGACAGAAAATAAAAAATAAAAGAAGGAATTATATTCATTTGATCATAAAGATTTACGCAAGAGGCCCAAGTCGACCTTGCTTTTTATCAGGCGTTCAGCGTTCGACGGGGCTCGCTCTCCAAGCTGTGAGCGAGTCCCCGACTATGTAGTCTCTATCATTCAACAGTGAACAATGGATAACGGCTAATGAAAGAAACTAAGTGATTCGTACTACTTAAAAAGGAAAAAAAGCGAATTAAATGATTCATGTATATTAGTATTACACAATACATAATGGATTGGACCTGTAGGAGGAGTAATGCAATCATGGAAGAGAAGAAGACGTTGCTGACCACTTGACCACATAAAACGTCAGGCAGAACTCGGCCCTGCCTCTCCTTTACAATCCACGTTTTGAAAAAAAAAAAGTGTCAAATTGTGATTTAAATATATTTCTGAGGGGGAAAGGAATTCAATATCACAAATAAGCATAGGAGTTATATTAGAACTAGATGGAGTCGTCATCCCATGACAGCATCAGATCTGTTATGTCTGTGAAGTTTAACGTCATCAACGACATAGCAATGATAATCCAAAACTGATGCCTGAAAATAATTTGGAACAGAACAAACCAGTAAGCTGCGGATCAAAACATTCCTCAACGTGGAAAAGGCCATGCCCCCCCCCCCCAAAAAAAAAATACACCGGTCAATGTAAATGATTAAGCTTTCATACATGGAATGGGCCAATTTAGCAGTATCAATAACCAAAAGCTGGAGCGCCAAATAAATTTAGAAGGAGCCTTAATCGGTGTCTGAGTCTGATGCGAACCATTTTCAGCAATTCCAGGCTCCACGATGAAACCAAGAACCATTCACCCCTGCATCTCATGACTGAATTTGTCTGCCACATACACATTTTCAATGGAAAACGATGGCGTCCCATCATAGAAGATGCTATCTCGCAAATTAGGCCACCTTTAGCCAAATAAAAACAAAGTCACATTTCATCTTTAGGAAGGTGCATTCATTTCGGTCTGTACGGTACATGAAGACATCATGTGAAGAAAGGAAAACAGTGAAAGAAAATATTGTGATTGATCGATGATAATGTTTTAACTTTTCTACGGGAGGAAATTTTCTCGTTCGTATTCTTATTCCCACGCCAGCGGAGAATTCTTCACTATAAGGGGGTTGCCACATATAACAAAAGGCTCAAGGTTTAGGATCCTCTCTTTATTCCCTTCTCCATTACTTTGCTGAATGGCGTCTTCGTGTTTAGCATCTTCCTTCTTCTCCATTACTCGCTGAACTTCCTCTTGGTACCCTTCTATAAAACTTTTGAGAGCATCTCTATAAGCGGAAGCTCTGGTCATGTATATACGCTGTAAGGCAGGTCTAAGAGTCTCCATTCCTCCTCTGGCAGCCACAGCTATTTATTTACCATTTAAAAAGAAATAATGTAAACAATCTATTGGAAAGCTAGAATAATGAAATAGAAAAACAAGTAAAAGAGGGAGTTCTTGAACCAAACAAACCATCGCAACAAATTGAACTTAAATGAATGGAGCAACATGAACAGCAAGAACGGAGAGTTCTACACAACCTTAAAAAATAAAAATGATGCTATTTTTTTCGTGCCATGACTTCCTCAGGATTAGTTTTCCTACCATCATTGTCCAGGGAAAAAATTGAAATAAGTTTCTTTCATCGCTTTTTCATTTGGGGGAAAAAAGCATTTCCCCCTCAAAATGCTGAAGTGATCCAGGACATGTATTCACCGCTAGTTCCTAACTACTACAGGAATCAATCAACCGTTCTCTGGCCCCAACCAGTTAGAAATGGGTACAACTGTACAAGAATCAAAACACTTTAAAAGGTCAGTTTTTTAAAAACTTGGTCAAGCCCTTCAGGCCGGGAAAGTGAAAAGGGGGAAGTCACTTTTGAAGGGGAAACAAAAACAGAGCATGATGCGGTTTCATGGAATAATCTGTGGATTTTTGTATGCACTCATACAAGAGGATTTTATAATTACATTCTATTAAATTAACAGCATCCTCCATGAACACTTCTGATTCGGTCGGTAAATTATGGAATAACAAACTCTAAATGCTTTCACGCGCAAATGCCCAATCTTTCTTAGTCTCCGTTTAGCTTCAAAACCGAAAGAATATAGGGTTTGGGTAACTAGTTCTATCATGAGCAGACAAGATCGAGTGTGTACTATAAGATAAAGAACTCTTCCAAACATACATAGTACTTTCACGCCTAAAATTTTTTATTTTTTTGATAAACCAACAATTCGAGCAACATGACAATATTGGTCTTAATTTAGAGAGAGATCATACCAAGATCCTCCAGGGTTGAGGGTTCAATTTCTTGAGGAGTTTTCTTTCCTTTATTCGCTTCGTCAGTCACTTCGTCTCTCTTATATTCATGTGGCCGAAGATCAGGACCGATGTCCCGAACCCAGCTTGCCGCATAAAGCCTGGCCGCTGTCTTGAAAACCTTAGAAATGAAAATTGACCGCCATGTATCAAGTGTCAATTAACTAAAAGTCAGCATCTTTATTCACTAAAAACATCTATAAATACCAAAGTAATCATGCTAACCTCCTCAAGTCCAGCGCCATGCATAGGAATATGGCAAAACAGAGAAAATAATCAAGTCCCAAATAAATAATGTATTAAAACAGGCGAATAGCCTGGGGCTGAGATAAAGTCAAGCCTCAGTGGTTTTATGAAATTATGGACATTTAGGAGGAGAATAGGCAATATACAATCAATGACAAAACCAGCGGCGGCAAAACAGTGTAGAAGCGAAAAAATTTTGGGAGAAGGAAATAGATTACCCAAATGCGCTCATCCCAGGTCAACTTGCGACGCTTTTTAACAAGATGAGGAGGATCCGGCAAGGACGAAGGAAAAGCAATTTCTTTGAGATCATAGCGTATGTAATCGTAAAATTTCCTGCACACTGCCCTCACTTTCATTTCGCAGCGCCTAATTGGGACTGTTTAAGTTCAAGCGCTCCGCCTTGTCTAAGGTTGCCGAATTACTCCGCCGTCCCACGTGACGATCAGGGTCGGCCTCATTCAATAGATTCGGATTTTGGATATCCATGCTAGTCGGGTCACCTTCGATTTTCCCATTTTCCTTCAACGCTTTGGGCCTTTGGCCCAATGTGAATGTACTAGGTTCTGCTCCTGTTGCATTTTTTGAGCACTATGTTACCTAAAAAAATTGGGTCAGATTAGTTTTAGGCCCAACTGAATTCCGTTGAGATATATGATACAATATATATGGTGTGTGTATATACCAACCCAAGACGTGATCTACCGGGAGGGCCAATGGTCAAGAGCCTAAGGAGCACGTGGAGCCACGCCCATAACTCATTTTCGTTGCCAGCTCTCCCAACATTGAATCAAACGGTTATGATATGAAGATCCAGTGATCGTTACCCCAGAATTCCCAGGGGTTGCTAGGTGTAACAAATGGACGAATATAGCTAGGGACCAACTGTTTACCCCTACCCTACATTTCGTTGAAAATTATTTAGAACATTGTATTCGCAATATTCTCTTTAATCCCTTTTGCTCTCCTCTCTCCGACTATCATGCTCTTTGTACTCACAATTCTCAACAATCTAGTCCCTTCATTGTCTTTATTCGTCTTCCATTGACGACAGCAGTTGAATTTCACCTTCGTTGCATTGTTGGTGTCCTGATTTCTTTCAATTTTATTTAAATCTAATCAGCTACTGAAAGTGCACAAACTGTTACCCTAAACTAAGTATTTAAATTAGTTTATTTTAAGTTACTTTATGGAGTTTAAAGTAGATATGTGAAATAAACTTTATCCCAATTCATATGAAAGTGTTTTTTCAAGTGTTTATGTGGGTTTCTCACACAGGTCCATCAGCCGGCCTTCTGGTTAAGGAAAAGAAAAGGCGAAACCACGTTTGATGGGGCAACGTAGAGGGATTAAATCTGGTTAAGAATGGGCTTAGCCCATTATTTCACCCAAAAAAATAGTAGCCGGAGAAAGGGTCAAGTGAACGGGGAGTCCAGAGATTTTTTTTTTTTTTAAACGGAAAAAGTTTTGTATTTGAGGTGGAGGCAGTACCCTGTAAGCATTCATGTTAAAACAAGACATATCTCTTGTCAAAAGATCAAGTGAATAATTATCATACCCACTGAAATATTTTAAATTATAGCGGTTTCTTCTGTAAAGCGCACACATTGGGTCCGTTTGGATAGTCCATTGAAAAAATGAATACAGATTCCGAGGTAGTCTATGTGAGAGGAATTTTATCTCGGTAAACGTACCCGTTGGCAAAACGGGCTTACCAAACACAGCTATTCCTGTATCGGAAATAGTCTTATATTTTAGTGAATTTTAGCAGTTGAATTTAATATTTGTAAGTTCGGTTAAATTGATGAAAAATAATATTTTTTAGTGACAAACCTAACAATAATGGGCCTGTTTGGGAATGAGATAGACAAGTAGTACTTTTATGTAAGACGAGGTGAATATATAGAGGAGATTATCTCATTTTACGGAAAAACACTGTTGAACGTGGGTTTAACTTTTTTGAAAACAAGGTTGCAAACTATTACAATAAACCCTTCACCCTCATGAATTATAAGGGCATACGTGAATTTCCTGGTTCCTATCTGTTGGGCAAGGATGCCACGGAACCATCGTTTCTAATTAATCCGCACACGAAAACCTGTGTGTACGATAACTTTCTAATTAAGATTCAACTGATGACTAACGACGACGATGTCTTATCTAGCCAGTGCCATGCCCGGGGGAAATGAAAATGGTTCGAACCGCGGTCACTTGAAAAATGAGAATACTTTTCAACGAAGCAATATATTTTCCTTTTCTCTTAATTTCCTAGGATCACTTCTCGGACTTCGATCAAGCTAATAAAAAAACAAGGCCACTTTAATGTACAAACGCAGGAGTCAACGAAAGTGTAAGGGCAAAAAAGTAATGTTGTTATTAACTTTGAAAGTGAAGGGCATTGAAAAAGCAACCTTTCACCCCTCTTATAAATTGTGGAAGATACATGTAGCTGCCTAGCTCCTTCCTTGTATAAATTGTTGAAGATACATGCCTTCCCCAGAATTTGCCACCAAAAATACTTACCGGAAAGCTCTTGCATACATGGCTAGTATGACGACCATGTCCACTCCCGAAAGCGGGACAGAAATGGCCACCGACGGAGTCGCCGCCGCCGCCGCCCCCATCTCAACCTTACATCCGGACATAACTCAAACTCACATTCTGAGTCGCCTTGACGGCTCCGCACTAGCATCGGCTGCCGCCACATGCTCCCAACTCTACACCCTCGCCTCCAAAGAAGATCTGTGGGCCAACCTTTGTAGCTCCAAGTGGCCTTCCACCAGCTCTACGCTCGTCCGCCACGGCACCCGAAGCTTCCCCCACGGTTCCCGCTCTCTCTTCTCCGACTCTTCCACCATCCCCCGGCCAACCCCCACCGCTCATCGAAACTTGCGCATAAATCTCGACCGTACTCCAGAACTTATCTCCGCCGTTGACCTTTATTACCGCCGAGAACCCTTTCTTTCCAGAGTGGTGGAGACCGAAACAGTCTCGGATTGGTTCAGGTGCTCGCCATTCCGAGTGGACATACTCGAACCAAAAGAAATAGTTCAAACACCGATGAGATATCCGGAGGGAGTGGACGCGTGTCGGGAGCTGATGGGGGAGCTGGGGCTGAGTTGGATAGTGATAGACCCGAGAGGAGGGCGAGCGATGAACGTGTCGAGCCAGAAGCCGGTATGGGTGCAACGGCACTGGCTGAGCGGGGAGGTGGAGGTGAAGTTCGCGTCGGTGATGGGTGGCGAAAGAGGATCGTCGTCGGAGCTGGCGTTGTGCAGCGTATGGGTGACGTTCGTGGGGGTGGAAGGAGGGAGAATGCGGGTGAGGGAGGGGAGAATGGAGATGGAGGACATGGATGGGATGAATGTGAAGGGGAGGGAGAGTCTGGTGATTTTACAGAGGGCGTTGGAGGGTAAAAGGGAGAGTCAGCATGTAGGGAGGGAGGGATACAGAATGTTTGGTAAAAGGAAAAAGGAGAGGGAGGAGAGAATGGTTAGGAGGGAAGCGACATTGGATGTGGTGTGCTTGAGCCTCGCTACGTTGTCGTTTGTGGGGCTTGTATATATGTTTTTGTTGCGTGGAGACTGGAGAGTGTAGATAGGTAACAGAACACAATGGCACCACGTCAGGTATATATGTGCAGAGTCGGATGCTTCCTCGGACAAATGAAAGGAGGAGCCATTCGTTCGTTGAAACATACGTATAACTGTATCCATAATAAGCAGCTCACATTCGGTGCATTCATTTATCACTGTGCTTTCCACTCGTTGTTTTGTTTTGTCCTTTTCTAATGGAAAACTAGGAGCTGGATTGGAATGAAGGGGACAGGTGTACCGACTGTCCAGTTCAGTGGTCATTATATATACAGATATATTGCTGTTACCGATTCATGCGTAGCTATATTCTTCCACAACTCAACTGCATTTTCAGTCACTTTTAAGCTTAACTGTACAGCTAAATTTCAAAACCCGTCCTAATATTAAGTAGCCAGCATTGCAGTCTCTAAACGTCATTTCATCACTACCATACATTAATTCACTGAGTCCATGACTCGTCATAATGTCCACAACTAGCAAACCAATATTGGGCTGTAGCACTTCGCGTGGCTGCCAATTAATGCAGTCGACGGACTAGGGTAGTCTAAGGGTAAAACCTTTCCCTTCTCCCTGCAATGTCCATGTGTTTGGAGGATGATTCTCAATCACGTTATACGTAAATAAAGATAAAATTCTTCTCATGTATATTTAATTTAGAATCCGTAAAATCATATTTTTAACGGATTCTCGGACATGCAATTTGACTGCATCCCAGAAAGAAAAACACAAGCTCTTGCAGGTTAGGGGGGCAAATCGCTTGGTTTTAAGATTCCTGTAACATTTTTGTACAGACAATTTGTGAGATCAACTAAAAAGTCCGAACCTCCTTCTCATTGTCACATCCACGAGCCTCTGTTGGCTATCTTATTACTACTTTAATGCGTGTAGGCCTCCAGCTGAGAGGGAAATCAATAACAGAACACATGCGTTACTTTTAATTCTCTCACAGAGTAGGTGGGGTGTTTGAAGTTTCAAATCATTTTCTTCCTCCCAACTCATCAGAGATACGGTAGATACATGAACACGTAATTGCATATATATATATATTGCATAATCTAATTCATTCCACACCGGTAAACAAGATAGCTTGCTGAGACTCTAAAATCTAATGAAATATCTAGATATATGTCAGAGTCTCATCCATTTCCTATCTTCCTCGATTTTATATTTTATATTTTCCTAAATCTCTTGATTCGAAAGCATTTACGCGTACAGAAAATATAATCTTTGTTCACCCAAAAAAAGAATAAAATATAATCTAAAATCTAATAATTCTGACCACAAATTGGGGTTTTAAGTGATTAATTAGAGTTTCCATATGATTCACACGAATGGCTGCATCAACTAGTCTTCTTGAAAGAGATTCACACAAGACATTGGATCACACTCGCCTCAAGCAAATGCACTTAATCATAGGCGTTGTCCTTTGGCCGCAATCAATAATGGATTTGGGGTGTCTAATGTTCATCCTTCAACGCCCCCATTTAGTGCCCCTTAAATTCCCCCCCCCCCAATTTTAGACTTCTCTTTCCATCGTTAGTTTCTATATAAAATAGGTAACATTTTGATAAATTATGGTAAACAATGGTGTATTTTTCAATTTTTATGATTTTTCAAAAAAACATCTAGTACTACTTCTCTACTAATAATATTTTTTTGAAAAATCATGAACAATTGAAATCCATATTTCTTTATCATAACCAAATGATAAGGTTGCTCTTTCAAATAGCAGTTGCATCCCATCGGGGAGAAACTTTTCGGAGCACATAGACCGAAAAACAATCCACCCAGGTCGAAGCCGCAAGGCGATGGCGTCAGCTGGTTATTCATTTATCGTTAATTATTGTTTTGCTATAAAAATTAGCTCACGAATGTGAAAAACAACATCTTCTCTTGATTAGCTCGATCTGGGCCGGCCCTTCTCTGGATCGCCTGGCAAATAATACGTACGTGGCTCGTGCAACAACGATTTCCGCTCCCAAAACCGCCACAGGAATCGCCTTCGACGGAGGCGGCGCCGCCATCTTAAACTAACATCCCGACATAATTCAAACTCACATCCTGACTCGCCTTGACGCCTCCGCCCTTGCATCGGCTGCCAAACGTCATAAAAACTTATAGCACAATATTAGAGAGTATGGTATAGATATACTTCACAGGGTTTTTTAAGACACTAAAATCATTATCTTCGATGCATGAATCCATCCTTTGAGCACGTCGCCCATCTAACTTTCACACGAGAAGGGAACAAGATAAATTAAAGAAAAAACTTGGACAATTATATGAATATATAATGAATTCCATTGCCAAATCAATACATGCAAGCAATCGTGTACGTTGATGGCTAAACGCCTAAACACTTGGAACTGGAAGGAACCTCACACGAGAGAGAGATCAGACTTGGTATACAGAAAAAGAAAGGGAAAAAAAACTCGGACAACAATCATTAATTAAGGTGAACGAAAGGTAAAGCTAATCCCGACGATGAGCTTAACGTACGGGGCTATCTAGTGGTTCCTTGAGAAGGTAAAAGCAGATATGAGTATCAACAAGTCCAAAAGAATCACAGCAACGAAGGACGAAACCACTGCTCCACTTGTTGCCTGACAGAAATCAGTAAACTGACCGCACACGGCAAGCCAATTCGTTTTCTGATTCCCGTTGTGAGCCAAGTAAACTATCGCAGCCGCCGCCGCACCACTTGAAACCGCCAGAGTCATAAACACCTA